>PVKA01035084.1:11532-23079 GCA_004027165.1 Ctenomys sociabilis
GTGTGTGTGTGTGTGTGTGTGTGTATGTATGTGTATCCTAATGTGTTTTCTTTCTCTACCCCTTTGTTCATTAGACAGGGAAGCCTGCCTCTTACACATTCTTAGGGTACTCCATTTTTCTACTCTTAGCTCTTCTTACAGATTATGTTTTTGCAATTGTTCAATATTTTTTTTTGAAAAGCAAAACATTTTATTAGAAACAAATTGCATATGCTAAATCTTTTTTTTTATATTTTTATTATTTGTTCATAGAGGATTTTCTCCCCTTTTCTCTCTTTTTTAATTTATGTATTTGGTACACAGCTTGGACTCATAGTGATCCTCCTTTTCCAGTCTCCCCAGTGACAAGTGCACCACCATGCCTGATCTCAGTAGTTGGCTTGGTGTGGGGCCTGCATAACATGTGGTACCAGGGACCAAACCCCAGTCCTTGCACTTGCCAGGCAGGTGTTTAGACTACTGAGCAAAATAGTCTCTCATTTTTCTTTTTTACATTTTCCTTCTTTAAAATCTGCCTCCTCCTTGTGCAACCTCTGAAGGACAATGATTGTGTCTGTCTTCTCCCCTTTGGTAGCCCTAGTGTGTAGTACATAGTGCCTGGAACTAAGTAAGCCCTCAATAAATATTTGGGGATGCATGAATGGTCTGTAGGAGGGTTAATGAGAATTCCAAAGGGCATGTGTGCTTATACTAATGTTAAAGATTTATTCCACACTAAAGATTTATTCCACACCCTTTTCAGACTTGGTAAGTTTGATAAAATATTATCTGTTTTATCTACTCGGTCTGGCTTCAAAAGTCCATGGGGAAATTTTATTTCAAAGTAGTCTCCATATTTAAACTTTTTGAAAAGGAAGAACAACCAGCATTTCTTCCATCTTTCCATTATGTCTTGAGCCATCTAAGCTCCCAGGGTGGCCAAAGCGGCAAATGAAGTGAGAGGCCATTGATATGCAAATGTGGTCATTAAGACTGGAAGCCACACCCCAGAACTGGGTTGCAGTTCTTTCCAAGTCAAAGCCAATTTCCATTAAAACCTGAAGCTTCCAAACTTGAAATTATTCTCTGAAACTAAAATGCATAGAAATTAAACTATTAAAAATTGAGTTTTCAATGGAACACACTGGTGTTTTTGGGGAGAGAGTTGGCTGTCCTCCAACAATTAGGCTCTTTTTGGCTTTTGAAAGGGCTTCAAGGTTGTTAAAAGGTAAACTATCTTGACCTTGTATTGACCTCTCTGGTTTCCCTGGAACACAGACACACCAAGCAGTCCAAGGAAGTGCTGCTGCAGATAACTGCTACAATTTTCAAGCTACAGAAACTCAGGCCCACGGACTATGTGACGTGTCCAAAACCATAATCCAAGTCTTCACGTTCTAAGTATTGGACTCCTTTCTCAATATTGCTTTTTAAACAGCCAAATCCTCCAAAGAACTCTGATTTTTCTTTAGGCAGAAACCAGATCAGTTAGTGCTGCTCTTGCTCATACTTGGCTCTTTGGATTTCACAGGAGCTTTGTTATGTATTGCTAATCTTATAGAAAAGGGGAACATAAATTCCTTCCAGGTAATAGCAGGAGGATGGGATGTTCTTCATTTGTTCTGCTGCCTGAATCTGGTTTCACACAAAAATTTCCAAAATTCTGTAGTATTATTTTGGTGGCTGTGTTATCAGGGTGATCCTTCTAAAAGTGCTCCCCAGTTAAATATTCAAGGGTTGCTCACCTCTCCCTCTGTTAAATTCCAGATTCTTCTTACCTCAAACAAATAATTGAACAAAAGCAAAAACCAGTGGCCAAATTTATTTGAGAATGTGAGGGTGCAGAGTGAGGTTGAGAAGCTAGGTCTGGAGAGTGAGCTTTGGCAGGTAGAAGGAGAAAAAGCAAGATAAAAGGAAACCTTAGAGAAAGCAGGGTTACCATGAGGGAAGTCATGGTGCCTACATCCAAATTTTTTAGGAAACTCAAGAACTTTTACTGCTTTACTTGTATGTGGCTGCTTCATTATGGCTGAGGAACCCTGGAAAGCAACCCATTCTGGTTATTGTTTTTCTTTTTTCTTTTTTTGCGGAACTGGGGATTAAACTCAGGCCCTTGCGCCTGCCAGGGAAACGCTTATTCCACTGAGCCATCTTCCTGGCTCCTGGTTGTTGTTTTTTGATAACAGGGTCTTGCTACACAGTTCAGACTCATAGTGATCCTCTGTTTCAGCCTCCCCAGCACTGGGATTACAGGTATGTGCCACCACACCTGGTTTTGGTACCAGCATGCCAGCATGCGCAAGGTTCCAGGGCTGTCACAGCCTGTGGTTCTGGGGATTAAACTCCGGACCTTGTGCTTGCCAGGCAGGTGCTTAGACCACTGAGCTATCTCCCAGCCTCAATTCTGGGTTTTGTACCCACAGTAACAATATCTGCTGGTCTTAAACACTGAAAAACATCCTGGTTGTGTGTGTGTGTGTGTGTGTGTGTGTGTGTGTGTGTACAGTTGGAATTTTCCTGGCCAGTTTTCTCTTATTTTAGGATGTTTGATTTCCAGCACATTGTGTGGTTGTTCTTAAGAATCACCTGTGAGGAGAACTGAGTTGGTCTAATGCCTTCCTGAGAACTGTTTTGCAGACTACTTCATAGAATTCTTGTGATGATCAAAGAAGATACTTTAATGGAAAAAATGCTTAACTTAGTGCCAGACATATAATGACTTAAAAAAATGCAGTTACTATTAATTTTTAAGTAAATCAGACATGGACCTATCTGTAGGATTCCTACACAAGGACAATGCTTGGGGATAATGCATCCTTACTTAGGGATACATTGTGATAAACACAGTAAGTAAGGTGGACTTGTGAAACTTAGTGAACAACCTAGGTGGAAACACTTTATAGGACAACTATTTCTGCTTAATTCCAGGGCTGTTGAGCAAAATCATTATCCTGCACTGGGATGTATTGGGAAAGATGCTGCATAGTCCAGCATGTCTAGTCATGTTGGCAAGCAATAATCAGCCCAGGTATACCATTCCTGATGGAGCAGACAAATGGGAAAATGAGAAGTAAATATGAAGATGCTCAAGCCCAAGTTATGGCCAAGAGTCAATTCTTTCATTTGGAGATCATGATCTTGATGGGATAATTGATGAACAACAGGAGGCTCTAGGGGAGGATGCATTTTCTTGCTTTTTTTCAGCATCTAGATTTCCATCTAGGATTCCTTCCTCCCAGCTTCTAAACCAGCCACATAGCATCATCAAATCCCTCACTGCTTCCATTGGCACATGACCTTCTCTTCTGACTCTGACTCCTTTTGCATCCCCCCATCCCGCTTTTTTTTTAGGTACCAGGGATTGAACCCAGGGTCTTGTGCTTCCCAGGCAAGTGCTTATTCTACTGAGCTATCTCCCTGGCCTCTATGTCATTTTTTTTAAGGATCACTGTGGACCTATCCAGATAGTCCAGGGCCATCTCCCCATGTTGTGATTCTTCACTTAATCATATCTGCAAAGTTCCTTTTGTTCTGTAAGATAACAGTTATAGGTTTTCAGTATTAGGATGTAGACATATTAGAGGGGTGTTATTCAGCCTACCACACCAACATCTTCCCTACTTAGCTGTGCTAGTCTTGGAGATGAAGTGTCCTTATCCTGCTGACACCAGCTTCCACCCCATCCCTAGCCTAACATACAGTAGTAATGGCAGAGTCACCTTCAACTACAAACTCTGGGCCCAGGTTTATGCTTAGGGACAAATATTTCTCTGGAAGCCCTCTTGTGGGCTTCAGTAGCTGATTCTATCTGCTGGAGTAATCTTGCCATCTTCCCAGCACCTCTAGTTGAGCCTCACACTTTTTCTCAGATGTAGCCTGGGTGGTGTGAGCTTATAAATGTGTCCAGGTGAAGCTGACTTCCAGAGAAGACTGAAAGTAGAAACTTGGAGTCTGTGGTGTCCTGTTTCTTATTGTCCTTAGAGAAAAGGAAAGAAAGTATGAAGTTTGGAGATAAGCATTCCAAAGAAACCAGAAATAAATATTAATTTATTCCAATAGCATAGTATTCAATACATTTTAAATTGAAGTTTAATATAATAATTATACAATTAAATTTAATAAACATTTTAATATACAGTCATTAAAATTTAATTTCTTGGTACTGAATGCTGTGCACGTTACATTATTATTTCATTAAAATAGTAAATGTAAAATTAAAATAATACAAGAGGATATGATGTGAAATATAAGTCCCCTTCATCCCTGAACTCTTTAGTTTCCTTGTTCAGTAGCAAACACTGTTCCTTGCAAATTCTTCTAGAATCCACCCTCATGCTGGGGGGTTCATGTGAACCCTGGGCCTTATGCATATTGGCTATACCCATACCCCTCTGCTAGAATTTGTAATCCTGCCAGACTTACTGCAAATGAACCATGATGCAGAAATGGAGTAGCTTATTTTCTTTGGAGGCAGACACTTTGCAGAAAAGCATTCAGATTACACTGGGGCTATAAATTAACACATTATTTTAGGCCATTTCTGGGTCCATAATTTTATCCTTCCCTTAGCTATTTACTGCATGCAAATTTCCCACTCTATGCAAATTTCACTCACTTTATGCATATCATCTGTGGTATGTTCTCAACCCCTAGCACCTGCACCAGACAGAATGGGATGATTCAGACCCTGGAGCACTAAAGTACAA
Source organism: Ctenomys sociabilis (assembly GCA_004027165.1). Lineage (NCBI taxonomy): Eukaryota > Metazoa > Chordata > Mammalia > Rodentia > Ctenomyidae > Ctenomys > Ctenomys sociabilis. The sequence continues at coordinate 16,218 of PVKA01035084.1, forward strand.
ACACTTAAAATCTCTTGGAGGATAGTTGAGCATTATATGATGGACAGCAGCCTCTGCAAATAGCCTGTTTCCTTCACAGGGTGTGCTGAACCCTGCTGCTTCCCCTCCTGTTTTCTTTAGCTACCTGCAAGGCCCTTCCAGGTGGTAATGACTATTTGGAGTAAATATTTTGATGTGAGTGGAATGATTAAGTCTCAGTTGGTTCTGCACAGAGCCTTGAGGCAATTAGGTTTCCTACTCAGTGCAGGTGAGTGTGTCATTTTGCCTGGCTGAAGCAGCCAGGTGGGTTCCTGAAGGAGGGAGTAAAGCAGCAGTTGCTTAACCTTGGGTATACATTGGAATCACACAGGGAGGCAAAAAACCCACCAAAAAAAAAAAAAAAAAAAACCCAAAACCTCAGGGATCAATCAGTCATACCTTCATATATCTTGATTAAATGGATGGGGGCCAGCCAGCTGTGGGTGGTTTGATAACCTTGCCAGGTGATTCAAGGGTTCAGGTAAGGTTGAGTTGCACAGGTCTCGAGACAAGAGGTTTCTGTATGGCTCTGGGTGAACCAATGACTCTCTTTCATGACACTAAGCAAATCTGGACTCCACTGGTCCAGCATTGGGTCTTCCATGCTGGGGCACAGCTGGAGGCAATATTAAGATAGTAATTTAATAGTGAGTTTAAAGGAGAGTTTTGAGTTGGCCAGATAGCTTTTCAGACTAAAGCATTTAGGCAGAGCACAGTGACTGGGGTTTCATCCTGGGCTGTGCTGGTCTAGTGCCCGGGTCCGCTGAAACTGGACATGGTGACATGACTTGGGAGACTGAAAACAGGAAGATCACTATGAGTCCGATCTATATAGTGAGACCCTGTGAACCCTGTACTAAATACAAAAGAAAGAAAGAAAGAAAGAAAGAAAGAAAGAAAGAAAGAAAGAAAGAAAAAAAAGGAATTTTGGGGTATGGTGGTGCATGCCTGTTAAATACAAAAGAAAGAAAGAAAGGAAAGAAAGAGAGAGAAAGAAAGAAAGAAAAGAAAAGAAAGAAAGGAAGAAAGAAAAAGTAAGTTATGCTCTGGGAGGCTAAGTTTGAGCCAGAAGACTTGCAAGTTTGAGCCAGGCAACTTAATGAGACTGTCTCAAAATGAAAAAAATAAAAAAATGGGGTGGAGATGTCCTATGCAATGACCCCCTGGATTCAGTCTTCAGTGCTGTAAAAATAAAACACAAAACAAAATGAAACTGCAGCTTTATGGAGATCTTCCAGCTACTTCCAGATAAAGGACCCAACCATGTGTCCTTGCTACAGCTGTGTACTGGTTGATACACTGTCAACTTGAGAGGTTTAGAAGTTTAAGTGACTCAGCAGGAGTACCAGGATTCTTACTTTGTAAACATCCTCATCCTGTGCAAGAGGAGGGCATGGACCTTGTGTGAGTTCTACACCCCCAGCCCCAGGGCAGCTTGTTTGTAAGGAGGGAAGAGAGACTTGTTAGAAGCTACCCTTCCCTTTACTGTTCGTTGGATGCTCTCTGCCATGTGCCACTCTATCTGGGAGCCAGCCTAGACTGAAACCTGCACTAACTGTGAGTTAACTGCACTAACATTTCCTTCCTTAAATTTGGGTGTTGGGTATTTGTCCCAGCAACCTGTAAAAAGTGACTAAGACAAGCTGGTATTACAAAATATCATAAACTGGGTGGTTTAAAAAACTAGAATCTGGGGCTAGTGAGATGGCTCAGTGGAGTAAGTGCTTCCCTGGCAAGCACAAGGGCATGAGTTCAATCCCTGGTTCTGCCAAAAAAAACCTAGAATTTATTTTCTCACAGTTTTGGAGGCTGGAAATCCAAGATTAAGGTGCTGGAAGGTCTAGTTTCTGGTGTTGCCTCTGTTTGTGGCTTGCAAATAGCACCTTTGCATTATCTTCCTTCTGTGCATGTCTGAGTCTAATCTCTTATGAGGACATTGGTCTTACAGCCCTCTCCCATGACTTAATTAATGAACCTTACTTACCTCTTCAAAGGACATATCTCCAAATCCAGTCATATGCTGGAGTAATGGGGGTTAGGACTTTAACATAGTTAGATTCTTTTTTTTTTGGTACCAGGGATCAAACTCAGGACCTTACACTTGAGGACTTTAACATAGGCATCAGCTCATAATAGCCTATTACCTATAAAAGTTTCCTGGTGATTGTTTGTAATCCCTCCTTTCCTCCAACTTCATTTGCATTCCTGGTCAACCACTGACCTATATGTTTTCTGCCATAATAGATTAGTTTGCACCTTGCTCTCTAGAATTTTATATAAATGGAATTATACATCTTTTTTATCTTAAGATAATCAATATAATATCCTTAGAATAGTGTTCAGTACATGCTAGGTGTTGCTTATCTTATGTTAATTTCTTTCTTTGCTTTCTCCCTTCCTTGATTTCTTTTGGCATAGATGGCATAGATTGTAATTTTTAGAACATTTTTAACTAAATAGTAAACAGAACACAAAAGACATAATCACAGAGAAGCTGAAATAAGGACATTATTGATTTAATTCTTTAATGTTAAAAAAAAATAGGCTTCTCAAAGAGCCTTTCAATCAAGCATATTGTGCGGCTCCAAAAACATCAGCAGGGTGAGAACAGTGCCTGCTGCTTCATTTCACATCACAGATCTGCCTAGGCTGGTTTATTTCTAGGATAATGTTCCAGGAGCTCAGGAAATCCCCAGCTGGGTGTTGCCACACCCCCCAGTGGGCCCCACCCTTTTTTTTCCTTGTCTTCCTTGGGGTATAGCATCTGAGCTCTCTAACTGTCCTAGGGTCCCAGTGTCCAACAAAAGACCTCTGCAATTTTGACCTAAAATATATGGTTCAAGGAATGAATGAAGGACAGTCTTGGAATCGGATGAATGAAAACCTTTCTTGCCTTTGATCCCAGGGACTGGGCAGGTTAGCTAAATGTTGGCATGCTCTGTGCAGGGTAGAAAGGAAGGCCCATGAATCCAGCCTGGATTGTAAACAGCAGGTGTGCTCAAACTACATCTCCATGATTTCTCCAGGGTTGGTCTTCAGTTTTAGGCTACTTTGTTCTGTACTTTCTTGTTTTGGCTCCACACCCAGTTCCCACTGCAAACTTCAGCCAATGACTTGATGCTTGGCATGATTTCACCCATATTTTCTCCAGTACATGCATTCCAGCCTCTGTGTCAGCTGCATAAATCACTTCTACCAGGGCTTCCATCCTCCCTCCCTAGAACACAGGATTGAGTATCAGGTCTTCTCTTGCTAGTGGAGATAGTGCATTTCAACTTAGGTCCTTATTCTAGCATTCACTATTTACAAGCACTTTGGCATGTTACTTTGTCTTCCTGTGTGTGACTATTAATTGTGGTATGTCAAGTTGACTGGACTAAGAAGTGCCTTAGGGATTTGTAAAGCACACTTCTGGGTGTGTCCATCATGGATGTGTGCTGTTGAACTCTATATATGGTCACAAACTCCTTTCTCTCTGGCACTGTTCCCCTGCTCTGCTTCCTGGCTGTTGTGAAATAAATAGCTTTGTTCTCCTGTACCTTTGTTCTGCCTTGACTCCACCATAATGTTCTACTTTGGAGTCAGCTGACCATGGACTAAATTTCCTGGAACCATGACTCCAATTAAACTTCACTTCATTTAAGTTATGAGTGTTGGATAATTTGTCCTAGCAATGAAAAAGCTGATTAATGTATGGTGCTTCAGTGAAAGAAAACATTATGAGTTTAGAGAGAGATACACAGCCAACCAGGGCTGACATGACTATATAGTGGCTACATGCATGACTTGTAGTTCTTCTGTACCTGTGCCTAAATTCTAGCTTTAATATTTCTTATATCTGTGATCTTAGACCTAGTAGTATCTTTTTCAATTTTCTTATATGAAAAATGGGGAAAAGCTGTCTACTTGAAAGGACTGTGTTATGGCTTGGATCTGGAATATTCCCCCAAAGCCTCATGTACTCAGGAGTAAGGCTGTGGAGTGTGTTTGGATTATGAGGGCACTATAGCTGACTTGCTGTGGGAAGGGAAGTAGGGCTTGGTTGGAAGAAGGGCACTAGGGGTATGATCTGCAAGGATATGTCTTTCTTTTGGTTCCTATCTTTTGTCCATGTTTCCTGACCTCCACAATGTGAGCAGTTTTTCTCTGTCAGGTTCTTCACCCATTCCCTTTTTGCATTGGAGACAGCTGACCAGGAAGTAAAAACATTACCCAAAATAACTTATTTTCCTTTAAGTGGGTGTCAGATATCTCATTCCAGTGATAAGAAAGTGGTCAAGACAGACTGTTCTCAGGATTATATCCCGGAATAAATTAATTATATAAATATTACCTGCTACTTTTACTCTATACTCATCTGGGTTATATCAATTGCTTTTATCTCCATTGATAAGCTATGAGCTCCTTGAATTAGATTATAAGAGTGGAATGTTCATTGTGGGATTAGAGTTTTAGGAAAAGTTGCAGGGCAGCTTGCTTTGGCTCTCTGCTCTCTCTGCCATGGGAAGCTACAGTGAAAAGTTGACAGCGTAGGATGCTGGGGAGATAGCTTAGTTATCTAAGCACCTGTCTGGCAAGTGCAAGGACCTGGGTTCGACTCCCATACTGCATGGAATGTTAGCCACCAAGACTGGGGGTGGTGGCTCATGCCTGTAATTCCAGTGCTGGGGAGGCTGAGACAGGAGGATCACTATGAGGCCGAGCTGCATAGTGGGACCCTGTACCAGGTAAATAAATAAATGAAAGATTAAAAAAAAAAAGTTGACAGTTTGTAAGAGGCCCCTCACCAGAGCTCAGCTAGGCTTGCACCCTTCTCTTGAATTTCCAGCTTCCAGAATTATGAGAAATATATTTTTATTTTTCATTAGCTACTCAGTCCACAGTACTTTGTTATATCTGCTCAAACAGATAAGGGCAGACTCTTTGATCAGAAATGTTGTCAAGCTTGGGTATGGAGGGCTAACAGAAAGAGCTGGGTCACTCATGTGGGAGGGGCGAAATTGTAGCTAACAGTTATTGGTGGAAGAGACATCCTGTTGGGGATGGCTGACCTGCGGGAAAGCTGCAGTTACTAACAATGGTCATGAGATGGCACTGTGGAGAGCACCACTAATAAATCTGAGTCCACCTTGACTTGTGAGTAGTAGCAGGATCCAGAGACTGGGCTTTGAGGGTGATCTAGAGCGGTGGTCCCAAGCTGGCCTGGCCTGGCCTGGCAGAAAGTAGGTTCCTCAGAGATGAGGAGCAGTCAGTTTCTCCTCTGTTTCCAGCTCAGGAATTGGCCTCCAGATTCACTGGGCTGGATGCTGGAGGACTAACCTGCTTGGGGATTTCATGGCTCCTGGTTTTTCTCACTTCTCTGTGACTTGGGAAAGGTGCAGTAATCTATTTTGGGGATATTTGTCTACAAGGCCTGGAAACAACTGTGTGGCTCCTTTTCTGGCATATACTCTAGGATAGGAGACTCTTCTCCTTGACCTTTCATACTAGCTCCTCCCTGGCCAGCATCTGCAGCAGCCACTCACTGATTACCCAGAGGCTATGGCAACCCCCTAGAGACCCACAGGAAGGGATGGTTCACTTTGTAATTTGATCACATAAAGGGGCAGGAAACACATTGCAACAAAGTTCATTTCTCGGTTAACTTCCAGAATAATTTGTCTGTAAATGAATTATAAGGTGATTTTACCCACATTTCAAAGGCAAAGGTCAGTGGTGTCACAACTCAAGACATTGTGTCTGTATAGTCAGGCCTGCTAGCCTGCCACAGGCCCTCTTAAGGAGAGAGGGGAAAGACTGTGAGACTCATGGCCCACTTGGGTGGCAGATGGGTCTCCTTTTCTCTGTGTAGCCAGCATTCTTAGTATCATTTTCATTTTATAGATGAAGAACTTGAGGCTCTCAGAGTGTATTTGTTATCTATTGTAATACAACAAATTACCCCCAAAGTTAGTGTCTTAAAATGATAAGGATTTTTTTTATCTCATGTAGTTTCTGAGTGCCAGTAGTCTGGAGTGTTTTAGCTGATTTTGATCTCATGAGGCTGTAGGAGGGCATTGGCTTGGGCTGTGGTCAATTGAAAGCTTGACCAGGGATGCATAATTTGCTTTTTAACCTACATGGCTGTAGCAACAGGCTTAAATTTCTCCTGCAGAACAGACAAGGCCTCCATAAGGGGTTCTGAGTGTCAGTTTATTAACAGGCATCCAAGGAAGAGCCCCTTGTCTTTTTATGAACTGGACACAGGTGCCAGCTGCTATCACATCTACTGTGTTCTGTTGGTCACACAGATCAGTTGTGATACTGTGTGGGAGGAAGTCTCACCAGCACAGGAGTACTGGCAGAGCAAGTTCACTAGGGGCCGTTCTAGAACCTGGCTGCTGTGAGAGTTTAAGTGACTCGACCATCAAGTAGAGAAACTGAAATTCACCCAGAGCCCTCACAACTGTTTTGTAGTATGCACAGAGACCTTGAGTTGGCATTCAGATAAAAATTCCAATGATTTGTTATTTTCAAGGATATGTGGAGATAGTTTTATTTACTGCTGGTGAAAGAAAAAAAAATTTTTTTTAGTATGACCTAACTTCTATCCCTTTAAGCCTTCACTCTATAGAAATGTAGTCACAAACAGAAATACAACAAACATAATTTTTTAATTCTCTGTAGGACCTTGAACATGAATGAGTGTTGGACTTTGTCAAAGGCTTTCTCTGCATCAATTGAGATGATCATGTGGTTTTTAGATTTCAGTCTATTAATATAGTGTATTACATTTATAGATTTTTGAATATTGAACCATCCTTGCATCCCTGGGATGAATCCTACCTGGACATGGTGTATGATC
>PVKA01035085.1:5623-22940 GCA_004027165.1 Ctenomys sociabilis
TTTTTTTTAAAAAAAAAAAAAGACAAAACAATTTCTGCTAAGATCATCAATAATGTAGGGCTGTTTCCTTTCTCTGTATCTTTTACATATCATACTAAAATTTCTAGGTAACACATTGCACAAGAAATAAAAGGGAAATAAAAGATATAGTGATTAAAAAAGAAGACAGAAAATCATTCACATATGAGTATCCATGAAGGAAAATCAAGAAAACTTCTCAAAAAATATCTCATAGAAGGAATACTTAATTATAACCAGAGCACAATGTTCATAATATAGTCAATTAAATTTCTATATATCATCAAGGATTAAGTGAAATTTGAAACTCTTTTCAAGATAATTTGTATTAGAATATCTAAAATGCAATATATAGGTACAAATTAAGCATGAAGCACATTTAACAGAAAAAATGCAAAAATTTGATGAAAGTTTCTGAAAAAAAATTAAATAAATGGAGAGATACTCCATTTACCTGTGTAGGTAGACTTAATATTCTCAAATATCAGTCTCATCTACAAATTATATGTAACTCTCGTCAAGGGCTCAGCAAATTTTGAACAACTGTGCTGTGCTATTAACATGAACACAGAGAAGCAAAGGACTCAGAATATGTATTTCAGTGTTGAAAGGGAGAAAGAAAATCAGAGAAATGACATTCCCTCACTTCAAATCTTGCTTTATAACTGTAGTAATCCAGAGATTTGAAAGAACAAGTAAATGAATGAAAAGTGGAGAATTTAAAAATAAGCACAGTCATTGCTGGCTATCTTGACAAAAAATCAAAGGTAATGTAATGCAAAATAGATCATTTTTCAACAACAGTGATTGAAAAAACAAGCACCAACATTCAGCTAAATGTTTCCAGACAAAAACTTTACACTTTTTTTACCACATTTAATTTAACCAGTATCATAAAATTAAATAAATACTGCATCACTATATAACTCTTAGAAGATAACATAACAGAAAACATGAATAATCTGAGATACAACAAAGATCATTTACGTACAGCATCAAAGCTGTGATCCACAAAGGAAAGGACTGATACAGGGAAATGTATTAAAAATAAAACTTCGGCTCTGGACAAAATAAGACTATTAAGAAATTGATTAAATATTAATGAGAAAATGAAAGACATAATAAAAGTCAGATATCCCAATTATATGTAAAAAAATTAAACCTTAGTAAGGAATGTATTACTCCAATTACAAATGAGCAAAAGCAAGTGCACAGGGATTGTGGTTCGATTCTCAGCACTGCATGTTGCACCAGTACTGCCCCAAGGTGGGCTGAGCTAGCCACAAAAAAAAAAAAAAAAGAGCAAAAGACCTAATAACTTTAATAGACACTCCAACATGAAAATATAAACAATTGAAAACTAAAAAATTATGATTCATATCATTTATTAATGAGGACATTAAAGCAATGATGAGATACTTCTACATACATGTCAGTATCATCAAAATCCATGCCGGAAAAATAACTTAGGAATTAAGGAGCCTGCAAGCAGGCGCAGGGAAGGGAAGTTTGATGCCCATACCCGGGCCTTCATTATTTTATTTTATTTTATTGAAGAACAAATAGCAATGAGACAGTTTCAAATCAAATTAGTAGGACAGATTCAACAATTAATACATTGCACATTGTTTTCATAGTGGCTTTTTGTTGTACAAGGTGCATACATAATACTCTATCTACAAACTTATTAGAGCAGAGGCCTCTAATCAATGAATTAAGAGAATGTAGCTGTATATGAATTTTTTAAAGATGAATTATAGTACAGTTTCAATAATTAATGCTTTTTACATTGTTACCTTCCTAGTGGTTTTCCATAATACAAGAAGCAGACAGGATATTCTATCCAAGCACTATTAGTGCAAATCTTGCTTCTCACAGAATTACGCAAAAGTACTGCATATTTATCCTAACTGTACTGTTTATACAAACACAGAATGGTTCTTCCTTTATATCCCCTTTTTTTGGTTAGCCCTGTCAAAGATGGGTATTCTACTGTCATTCAATTATTATAGGTACTTGAATTCAGCGAAACAATCCAACACAGTCCAGCAGTCCACAATAATAGTGGGTTATCTGAAGAAGCTGTTGACTAGAGCCATTTACAGCTCAGCTTATTATTATGGCCTTATTTTATATATCTCATTTTTATACTTTTCTGCTGGATGGTTAAGACTGAGATAAAGCAAGATCTATACAGCATATCCGGGCCTTCATGTCGGCCCCATACCCTGGGCCCACTGAGACAGCTGCTGAGACTGCGCGTGGTGGTGCATGCCTGTAATCCAGGTCTCGGGAAGCTGTAAACAGGCAGATCACTATGAGTCCAATCAAGTAGTGAGACCCAAACACCCTGTGACCCTTCACTAAAATATAAATAAATAAATTAATTAATTAAAATAAAAATTTCAAAATCTGGAACATTGATAATAACAAATTCTGGAAAGAATGTGATGTAACAGGGATTCATTCATTGTTAATAAGACAAAAAAGTTAGTGTAGCCATTTTAAAAGTTATTTTTGACACTTAATTGCAAAACTGGTTACATTCAGTGTATGTGATCTAGCATTTATATTCTTTAATACTTATCCAGTGGAGCTGTAAATTTACTTCCACACAAAATAATGTATATTGACATGCACAGGAAATTTAATAAGAATTGTTAACCCTTGGAAGCAACTCAGTACGCACTTCAGTAGACAAATGTATAAACTGGAACATAAAATAACAGAAGATTAATCAGCACTAAACATAACTAGGCTATAAAACATGACATTCCTCGGAATAAACCTAAGTGCATATTTGTTAAGTGAAATGAGACAACCTAGAAGTATTGCTTACTGTACAATTCCAAATCTATACCATCCAGGAAGCATGAAACTGTTAAGTAATGGGACAGAATAGTAGTACTGAATGTGGAGCCTATGGAGGAGTTTTAAGACAGTGAAGCTACTCAGTATGATAGACAGATGGACAAATAGATGGAGAAACAGATGACAGAACTGTAACAGATCATGAACATTATTTGTCCATGAAACATTTATTCAGCAGTTTCAAACCACTTCAATGGAAGCCAGTCTAAAACTACTCTGTATCATAGACAACACTGACATTCCATTTCACTCCCAAAAGAATAGCTGTCATAATGAAGTTAACCACTTGAAAACTTCTGGAAGAGCTGTGGGGAAAAGTGAACCCTTCTCTACTGCTGATAGAAGTGCAGACTGATGCAACAACTGTGGAAATTTTGGAGATTTTTCAAGAAAGCTAGGATTAGAATCACATTCAACCCAGCTATTCCTGTCCTGGATATTTTTCCAGAAAAAAGGAAAACACTACACCACAGGGATATGTGAGTACCCATGTTTATAGCAGTGCTATTTGTCATTGCTAAATCTTACAACCCAAATGTCCATCAATGGCCAGGGAGATAGCTCAGTAGGATAAGCACATGACTAGCGAGTGCAAGGTGCTGAGTTCAATCCCTGGTATCAAAAAACAAACAAACATAGAAAAAAACAAAAAACAAAAAAAAGCCCATCAAATGAAGAATGGCTAACAAAGATGTATTTTTAAACAATGGAATATTAGTCAACTAGAAAAAAAGAATTCTGAAGTTTGTACAGATAAATGGATACAACTAGAGACTGTACTCCAAAGTGAAATAAATCAGAACCTGCATGTACAAACATTGTATTATCTCCTGAGTATAAGAACCTGAAAGAGTGAATAGAACCTGAAATGTATAATAGATTTTGTAAAAGGAAAAGTAACTTCCAAAAGGAAAAAGCAAATGGGATGAGGAAAAGGCCAAAACAAAGAACAAAGGAAGGAAAAATGATATTTTTCTATATAGAGAGGATAGCTTTGATAATTGTACTGCTGATTTCTGCTGGTTTATTATTATTAGAAAAGTGATTATTATTTATTAGAAAAGTGATTCTGCTAAGGTACAGCAGACGGAGGGCAGGTATGCTTTTGTCTATGCTACAAAGATCTTCTGTGGTGAAGGTTTTGCTGAAACAAAATATCAAAGCACTAGGACTGAAAAGCTTGTAGCAATAAAATATAAATTGTACTTGATTTTGTGAATTAATGTCAATTTACCTGAATAATAATAGAAATTAGTCATTTAAAACACACGCTAACTGTTTGAGACTAGGCAATAATTAGTGACTTTCTTCAAAGGACTGCCAGATTACCAGGCATGTGATGTTTATTACAATGAGTAGATTAAATTTTTTATCTTGGACTAATTCAGGAAGATAGAATTTCTGACAGCTCTATATGAAGCCAGGTATTTATTTGATAAATGCGAAGGCTAACATAACCTCTTTGCCACATTTATCAGAATATTAGTGTTAGTTTCTAAACAAAATTAGCTCACATGCAGTGAAACTCTGAAGCAAAGAATAACAAAAATATATTAGTAATAAATTTTTATAGAAAAATGATGTCCTTTTTTACTTTGAGGAATTACTTTCCAAGTTGATATAAATCTAAAAACATATAAGTCCCTCAGGAAAACATTGTCAATGTTGAACCTGCCATACCCTTGAGATTTACACTGTGATGGTGTCATATGTTATATTCCTTAATAATTTCAGGTTCCTTTTTGTAAAATAGATCTTTCCCTGTTTGATAAAGCAAGAAAATCACAATGCTAAATTGTCTTTTAAAAGATATTTTTCATGACAGATTGTGGAGTTATAAGCAACTGAGGACTGAGCATAATAATAGATGAATAGAACAAGCTGGAATTTAGGAGGCAAACAAACATGTTTTATTAATAACAAAGAAACACAAGTCTGAGAGTCATGGGAAAAATACATTCCATTACCCTTAAGCTTTCCATAATTTGTTTGTAGATTATTTCAGGCTGTCAGTTTGGCATACTTGAATGAAGGGGGCATTAAAAGGGAATTTTGCCTTATTACAGACCTTGAACAGACAAGCTTGAATAAGTCAGATGGTTTATTCAATCTGCAAAGGAAAATGTAAAGCTTATATTTTCTATCTGGAGTTTTCAAACTAATGTATTTTTAGTAGAAGATATTTATTAGTGATTCATTTATAGTATTTCCTTTGTAGTCATATTTTATTAAAATATTATTCAAAATAATTTTAATATTACTAATGTAAGATTAGTTTTAAAACTCTAAAATTTTAGGGATGGTATGATAACTTGACAGTCTAAGTGCCTGCTTGGCAAATGCAAGGACTCTGGTTCAATCCCTAGTACCTCTTGCTGTACTGGCCCCAGAAACCCAGGCATGATGTGCAGGCAAATGAGACCTTGTGTGACAGGGCATGCCTGTAATCCCAGCGCTGAGAGATTGAGCCAGTATGATCAAAATCAGTCAGAGATTCATAGTGAGACCCTGTCCCAAATACACAAATGAAGAATAGAAAACTTGTAAAGTAATAGTTACTTTTCAGTAAAATTAAAATTTCAATATAATCACATTTGCAAAGGTAAATCCTGGGAATTGCAGTTTGATTCTTAATGATAATGTCTGTGAAAGCAGTGTGATGGCTTGTATTTAGATCTCACCCTGCTAAGTCTCATGCACTCATATGTAGAGCTTTCCCTGAGATGGCTGGATCTAGAGTGTATAACATGGGATTGAAACGGGGTACTGTGCTCAGATCAAGGGCAGTAGAAGAACGGGTGTGAGTGCAACTCACCCTAAGTAGCCTGCATGAAATAAAAGGGGCAGAAAGATGCCATTAAAACCCTATGTATGTTTGGTTTTGCTCTCTTTGCCTGCCATGAATGGAAGCCTCTGAAAACTGTGAGATAAATCATCCTTTCTCTCTTTAACTTTGGATGTTTAGTACATTGTCTCAGCCTTGAACAAAGTAATTAACACAGTTATGACATCAGGAAATTAGTGTTATTGTTGTCAGTTAATGTGGCCCTGTGGCTCAAAGGCCTTTGGGACTGATGTGTGGAATGGGGAAGTGTTAGAAAAAGTTTTGAGAAACCACTTGAAAAAGAAACATCCTAGGCAGTACTTGATGGGAGATACCTGTCAACTCAGAAGAAGAGAATGCTGAGAGAAACCCTGCCAGTGAAGACCAGTCTCAGAAGATTGGGAAAGGCTGTACTGTCTATTGGACTCCAGATGATGCATGTATGCCCCTGCAGAAACTGCAATTTTTTCTTGGCACCCCAGTTCAGTGAGTGTGTGGGAGAGCCTTTGGCTTCCCCCCATGTGAGTTGCAATATACAGAACCTTTGCCGCCAAGCCCGCAGAGCAGGCCACCAGCCTGAGACATCGCAGACTGCCCTGCCCTGCAAATCCTTAGAGCACCTTCCCCCAAGCCCGCCATAGGAGTGAGAATTTTTTTGACTCTCCCTGCACCCCAGCAACCCTCTCTGGCCTAGTGAGTGTGAGGGAGAACTTCTGCGCTCCTCAGTGCTCCCCAGAACAGGAACCCAACAGAGGGGAACCACAAGCTCACAGTTGTATCAGAAGAGCTGCAGCAAAAAGGAACTGAACACAACAGCGAGCTCCATGCCAGGCAAAATTGGATAATCTCAAACTTAATAGAATGGCATCTGAGTCTCATTACACACTAACGTCATAACTGCACCAAAGCTCTACACCAAAGATCAGAGGTCAGTGCTATACAAAATGACATAGACAACAGTCCACCAATAAGTGCAGAGGACACTAACTCAGCTGAAATGAATGAATTAACAGAGGTGGAAGGAAAGAAACAACATCAGAAAGGTATAGAGGAACTCAGATCAGAATTAATGCCTAAAATAAAAAAAGAAATATTTGAGTACATAGTATCTGAACTAACGAATCAAATCCAGAAACATAATGGGGAAACCCAATGCCCAGCAAGAACGAGTGCAGAGAACTGTATTCCAGCTGAAATGTATGAATTAACAGCATCGGAAGCAAAGAAACAGCAGCAGAAAGGTAAAGATGAAATATAAGCAGAAATAATTTCTGAAATATAAAACAATTCACTGAAATCATAGCATCTGCAGTAGAGAATCAATTCCAGAAATACATGCAGGAAACCCAATTTGAGAAAAACTCTGCAGTAAAAGAATTAATAGCTACCTCTAAAGAAGACATAGATTAAAAAAATACAAGAGATCAGAAATATGATGGATTCCAGGAATGAGCAATACAGAAAAGAAATAGAATGCATGAAACACAGTCAAAGAGATATAGAAGAACTAAAAATATCAATCACGAGTCTATAATACCGTTTAGTGAAAGTGAAGACACTTTCAGATCTTGAGGACGCTGGTGCAGCTAGTGAAAAGGTGAGACAGGATCTCTTAAAAATAACGAGAATGGAGGAAAAAAAAAATCCATCAGATGCAACATGATGCTAATATGAACAATGTGAGACTAATTGGCATCAAAGAGAATGAAGGAGTCAATACAAATGATATGAAAAGAATATGGAAAGAAGTAATAGCAGAAAACTTTCCAAATATGAAGAAACAATCTGACATTTAGGTAACCGAAGCATACAGAACACCAAATAACTTCAACCCGACTAAAAACACACCGAGACATATAATAGTCAAGATCCCAGAAATCCAACACAAGAATAATATACTAAAAGCTGCTAGAGAAAAGAAGCAGATCACATTCAAAAGAAAATCCATCAGAATTACAGCCGACTTCTCTTCACAAACCATGAAGGCAAGGAGAGCATGGAACAGAGTTCTTCAAGTCCTGTATGAAAAATAATTCCAGCCCAGACTGCTATATACTGAAAAACTCTCTTTCAAGTTTGAGGGCTAAGTGAAGTACTTCCACGACAAAGAATAACTGAAGAATTTCATGATGACAAAGCCATTCCTGCACAGACTACTGAAAGATGTTCTAGAGAGGGACCACAATGACCAGAACTTCACAAATGAGAATGGAAGGAACCCGTTAAAAAGGGCAAACAATTAAACATAGGATGAAAAGGAGTAAACGACAGCAGGTAAATATTATGACAATCATAAGTCAACATATTTCAATTATAACTATCAATATAAATGGACTCAATTCACCAATTAAGAGATATAAACTGGCACAGTGGATTAGGAAACAAAATCGAACAATATGCTGTATACAAGAAACACAGTTAATTCAAAAGAACATTCATAGGCTCACAGTCAAAGGATAGAAAACAAAACCACATGCCTAGCACCTCAGAAAAAAGCAAGAGTAGCAACTCTATTCTCAGACAGTCTCAACTTCAAACTAAGAATGATCAAATGACACAAAGTAGGCTGCTATATATTGGTCAGGGAAAAATTTCAAGAGGAAGAGAAAACACTTATAAATATCAAAGCACCTAACACACAAGAGCACCTAACTATGTAAGACAAATATTAATAGACATAAAAAACCTAATGTCCAAGACCACAATCTTAATAGGATACCTTAACACCCCCTTATCTCAAAAAGGTAGGTCTACCAGACAAAAAATTAGCAAGGAAGTAGCAGAACTGAACAAGAGCTTGGAACAAATGGACCTGGTGGACATGTACAAAGTGTTCCATTGAACCACAGCTGAATAAACATTTTTTTCAGCTGCACACGGGTCATTTTCTAAAATAGACCACATACTAGTCCATAGGTCATGCAAACGTATATAAAAGAAAACAGAAATTGTTTGATGCATACTATCTCACCACAGGGCAATGAAACTGGAAATAAACGACAAAAGAAACCAGAAAAGCATGCTACATTCATAGAAATTAAACAATACCCTACTCAGCAATCAATGAGTCACAGATGAAATTAAACAGCAATTCAACAATATCTACAATTGAATGAAAATTCAACCACAACTCCCAGGAATTTATGGGATGCGATAAAAGTGAATCTCTGAGGGAAAATTGTAGCTATGAACTAACACTTTAGGAAAACAGAATGGGAACAAATAAATACCCTAATTTTGCACTTTCAACATCTAAAAAAAGAAGAGCAAACCAAACCCATAGGGCAAAGAAGGGAAGAAATCATAAGGATTATACCTGAAATTAATTCAACTGAGATGAAGAAAATAGTTCAAAAAATCCACAAACGAAAAGGATGATTATTTGAAAGACTAAATAAAGTTGATGAGCCCCTAGGCAACTTCATCAAAAAGTGGAAAGAAAAATTCAAATACAAGCGATAAGGAATGAAAAGGGTGAAATCACCACAGACCCAGTGGAAATTCAGAAGATTATCACTAGCTACTTTGAGAATCTTTATGCTCACAGAATATAAGACATAGAAGAAAAGGACAGATTCCTCAAAACATACAAATAATAAAAATTGAACCAAGAAGGTATAACAACTCTCAATGAGCCAATAACAGCCAATGAAATACGAAACATAATAAAAAACCTGCAGACAAAGAAAAGTCTAGATTCTGAAGGATTCACAGTTGAATTCTACAAGAAATTTGTAGAATATATAATCCCTACACTCCTTAAACTCTTTAATGAAATTGAAAAGGAAGCAGTTCTCCCAAAATCATTTCTGGGGCAAGTATTATACTAATTCCAAAACCAGGGAAAGACACAACCAAAGAAGAGAACCACAGGCCAGTCATGCTGATGAACGTAGAAGCAAAAATCCTTAATAAGATCCTAGCAAACAGAATACAGAAAATCATCAAGAAGATCATACACCACAACCAGTAGGATTCATCCCAGGGATGCAAGGATAATCCAATATTTGAAAATCTATAAATGTAATACAGCATATTAATAGACTGAAATCTAAAAACCATGTGATCTTCTCAATTGATGCAGAAAAAGCTTTTGACAAAGTCCAACACTCATTTATGTTCAAAACCTTACAGAAAATTGGAATAGATGGACTCTACCTCAAGTTGATTGATAAAAGTCATCTATGACAACCCAACAGCTAATATAATTCTAAATGGGCAAAAACTGAAATCAGGTACAAGACAAGGATGTCTTCTATCACCCCTCCTATTCAATATAGTTTTGGGATCATTAGCAACAGCCATTAGAAAAGAGGGATAAATAAAAAAAGAATAGGTAAAGAAGAAGTTAAATGAGCACTATTTGCAGATGCCATGATACTTTGCTTAGGAAACCCAAAAAATTCCACAAAGAAACTACTACAATTGATACAGAAATTCATTAGAATAGGAAAATACAAAGTCAATACTCAAAAGTCAATAGCACTCCTCTACACAGATAACAAACACACTGAGAGGGAAACAATAGAAACAATACCTTTCACAATAGCACTGCGGAAAATGAAATACCTTGGAATTCACTTAAACAAGGATGTCAAAGATTTTTTCATGGGAAATTACAACACCCTAATAAAATAGATTATAGAGAATCTCAGAAAATGGAAAAATATTCCCTGCTCATGGATAGGAAGAACCAACATCATGAAGATAGCCATTCTCCCAAAATTGTTGTATAGATTTAATGCAATCCATATCAAACTGCCACCAACATAACTCCCATACCTAGAGAAACCATTCCTAAAATTTATTTGGAACCAATGAAGACCTAGAATAGCAAAGGCAATCTTGGCCAACAAAAACAAGGCAGGAGGCATCACAATTCCTGACTTGAAATTATACTACAAAGCCACTGTGATAAAATAAACATGGTATTGGCAATGAAATAGACCTGAGGATCAATGGAATAGATTAGAAGATGCAGAGGCCTCTGCAAACACACTCATCCAATTGATCTTCAACAAAGGGGTCAAATAAGCTCACTGGAAGAAAGATAGCCTCTTTAACAAATGGTGCTGTAAAAAGTGGCTTTCTACATGCCGAAAACTAAAACTTGACCCAGCTCTATCACAGTACACTAAGTTAAAGTCAAAATGGATTAAAGCTCTAAACATTAAAACAGAAGCACTCAATCTCCTGGAAGAGAAAGTAGGAAGACCTCTTGAAGACATAGGGGTAGGTAAAGAGTTCATGTATTCACAAGGGAAACACTTGAAAGAATTAACAACTGGGATTAACACTTCCTGAGGAGTTTCTGCATGTCAAAAGAACTGTCACCAAAGTGAAAAGACAAGCCGGGCGTGGTTGCAAATGCCTGTAATGCCAGCACTCCGGAGGCTGAGGCAGGAGAATTGTTGTGAGTTCCAGACCATCCTGAGCTATAAAGTGAGTTTAAGGCCAGCTGAACTGCATAGTGAGACCCTGTCTCAAAAAAGACAAGAAAAGAAAAAAAAAAAAAAAAAAGTGAAAGGACAACCCACAAATTTCGAAAAAATCCTAACTAATAAGCACTCAGACAAAAGTCTGCTCTCTATGATATATAAATAACTAAGATATATTAGGTACCTCAAATTTAAAGACCAATGCAGAAATGGGCATCTGAGATGAATACACACTTCTCAGACAATGAAATTAAAGAAGCGAGTAAATATATGAAAAATGGTCCACATTGCCAGCTATCTGTGAAAGGAAAATTAAAACAACATTGAGATACCATCTCACTCCAGAAAGAATGACTATCATAAAGAAATCAACGAACAACAAATGTTGGAGAGGATTTGGGGAAAAGGGAACACTTCTCCACTGCTGGTGAGAATGTAGACTGGCCCAACCATTTTGGAGATCAGCATGGAGACTACTCAAAAAAGTAGGACTGGAAATCCCACTCAAGCCGGCTATCCCCCTACTGGGAATTTCCCCAGAGGAAATGAAAACATCATATCATAGTGATACATGTGTATCTATGTTTATAGAAGTGCAATTTGTCATAGCAAAATCTTGGAAACAACCAAGGTATCCGTCACATGAGGATTAGTTGTAAAAGACATTGTATTTCTATATAATGAAATATTACTCAGGTATAAAGAATGATAAACTTGAAGCATTTGTATTGAACTGGATGCCATTTGAGCATATATTCATAAGTGAAATAAACCAGACACACATATGCAAATATCGTATAGTCTCCTTAGTATAAAAAGTCAAAAGAAGAAGTACAAATTGAAATTTCTAAAAACAACTGAAAAGAATTTAGTCAGATAGTTAGGGCAATCCGAACTGCATGTGCTGCAGGGTACTAATGATCTTCTCTTCTGGATGGTTAACAACCTAAGTTCACAGATCAAAAATTGGAGAAATGGAAGGGTCACAAGGTCAGCCAATTTTTGGCTTTTGCCTTTTTAGGTCATGAAGACTGAGAACATAGAAGAACCTGTACTGTAACATCATGGAACTCAGTTGTGCCCCAAATTTTCTGATCAAAGAGATTATGGAGCCACAGAGGAAGGTGATTGATGATCTGTAGTGTGCCTGGGGAGAGTCACATGGAGAGAAAACTTTCTCTCAGGCTCTCACAGAGAGCAAACTGATCAAGCAATGTCCACAACTCATTCACAGTGCTGACACACACAAAGAATCTACAGAGTGAGGTACAGAATTACATGATAAACAGTGATGGGACTTGACTGACCTCATGAGATACAGGAGCTACATTTTTTTGTTATATAGGTCTTGGTTTATCTTGGTCTTAACTATCCAGCAGAAAAGTTTAAAAATGAGGTATATAAAATAAGGCCATAATAATAAATTGAGCTGTAAATGGCTAGTCAACAACTTCTTCAGATTACTCAGTATTATTTGTGGACTGTGGGACTGCATTTGATTGTGTCGTTGAGGTAAGGCACCTCTAATGGTTTAATGACAATGGAGTGTCCATCTTTGACAGATCTAAACAAAAAAGGGAGTTACAAAGGAAAGACTATGTGCCGGTTTATATAAACAGTACAGTTATGGTCAATATGCAGTACTTCTATATAATTCTATGAGAAGCAAGATTTGCACTAATAGTGGTTGGACAGACTATTATGTCAGCTTCTAGTATTATGGATAACCAGTAGAAAGATAACAAGGTCGGATGTATTAATTATTGAAACTTACTATAATTCAGCTTTAAAAAATAAGTATACAGCTACATTTTCTTAATTCATTGATTAGAGACATCTGCTCTAATAATATTTGCAAGTGGAATATCATGTATGCACCTTGTATGAGAACAAACTACTATGAAAACAATATGCAATGTATTAATTATTGAATCTTTCCTGTTAGTTTTATTTGAAGCTGTCTCATTGCTATTTGTTCTTTAATAAAAATAAAAAAGAAAGAAACTGCATTTTGCTTGTGTCTGGAGACTTTCCTAAAGAACCTTCAAAGAATTCTAATGCTAAGCGCATCACGCAGTTACTGTTGGGGGATTATAGACAGATGTATTTTGCGAATAAAAGGAAAAAGTTCCAAAACATTTTGACTTTGGCCAGAAAGGAAGTTCCATTAAAGTTATGGACTGCACTGATAGAGCAGGGAAGATCTTAATCACTGAGAAGGATTGAGAGAATAGAAGTTTTGTTTAGAACATAATACTTCAGTACTGTATTTGGCAGCTATGATAAGTGGTAAAATCACTTTTCTATGAAAGCACAAAAGAGTGAAAAATGTGTCACAGATAGTGCATTGAGCAGCCCTTGTTTATAGGCTGAGAACTGGAGTGAGAACAGAGTGTCACCTTGCTGGACCTCAGCTACAAAGGCACACACTGGGAAAATCACAATTTTCATCTCTGCATGTTTTCAGATTATCATCACAATATCATAAGTTATGGCTCTAAGTACAAGGAAATCTTGCTGAATAGATATATTTACAAATATGAAATCTATTACATTTACATGTTCAAACATATGTACATAGGTATATATCAAATAGCAAAAATAACAAACCTGATACAATGGGATTGAGAGGGAAAGGGGAGCTTATATGGAAACATTTGTTTTAGATTTCACATTTTTTCATAGCTTTTTTACATTTGTAGTTATCAA
Organism: Ctenomys sociabilis; assembly: GCA_004027165.1. NCBI lineage: Eukaryota > Metazoa > Chordata > Mammalia > Rodentia > Ctenomyidae > Ctenomys > Ctenomys sociabilis. Next base: position 19,484 of record PVKA01035085.1, read on the forward strand.
GTAGATGGTGTGTGTACCAGGTATCCTTTGGAGTCTCGGTAAATATCCATAGCAAAACACCTTGGCCCTGGATAAGGGCTGTGTAGCTGAGGTCGGGCAAGCCCCTGATTTTCAAGAGATGTGTACTTCTGGGCAGAACCTTTGGGAGAATAAGAGCAGGAGGGCCTACAACAAACAGCCCAAGTGCTGAGCAATGAGCAGGACCATCCCTAGCTGATGGAGCTCCTCACTGTCTCTCTCATTTTCTCCCTAATATCTATCTATTGCAAACCTCTCTCACAGACACTTTGAGCCCCACACATGAAACATCATTCTGCTTGCTGTCTCTCTTTCTTTTGTTGTCTTATTGAAAATGCCCTTCATCAGAATTAATAGATTACTTTTACACACTTCAGCTTTCATTGCTCCTTTATTTTTTATCTTTATCTTTGAAATGAGTAGCAACTGACTTATGTTATATATTTGCAGTCTGTCAATCCTTAATAGAATAAAGTTCCTAAGGTTATGCTGTATTTTTCTATATTTGTTTATTTACTATGTAACATACATGAAATACAAGTATTTATAGACTATGGACATGTCTCAATAAAGATTGTTGAAAGAATGCTAAATGAATTTTGCATCCTTGATCAATTTAGTCTGATGCAAAATTAACATAAGGATGATGAAAATTACAAAAAGACTTGTGATCTTAGAATAATTAGAAAAAAGCCTGTGCCTTTTGTTATGTTTAGATTCTCAGTAGCAAAGGAAGTACAGCCAAACAAAGAAAGATTCAAATGCAGTTTTGAAGAAAAATAATTGCTTAGTGATTGAAACCTAAGAAAAATATATCTAACATAAGATTGAGTAATCCCCTCAAAATAAATTAACTAGGATAGGACATGATTTTCTTGTAGAGGGAGATTTGATATAACTGAATATAAAATTGCTTTCATTTTTCTATATTTTCTTTGATAGAAGAAGAATTGTAGCACTTTTGAATTATGTAAACACTGTTGAAGTCAATAGGAGTAATAAATATACTTGAGTATTTAAGAATATTATTAAGAAAAGACCAAGGAGAGAACTTCAAAATGAATGATAAAGAATGTATAATGCAATCAATATAGTATTGATTTAGTAATAGACAAGTAAAGGAAAATGAGACACAGAATTCAGTATATATGGAAAATTAATGATCAGTGCAGTTGTTAGTTGAATCAGTGAGAAAAATGATTTTGCTAATTTATAGTGCTGGAAAAACTGGCAATCTATATGTAATTATGTAAAAATAGACCTTAGATAAAGCTGTCTGCAGAAAAAAAATTATAGTGGGATTATACAATCAAATACAAAAATCATTAATTTTGTACCCATAGCTTCGAATGTGTGCTTGTATTAAATGAAAAAGCCTTATTTATAAAGGCCAAAATTTTGGATCTACATAGTGGTGCTAAACAGAAAATATCACAGAATAATAATCCTGGTTTCTCTCTGTTTAGGGAGGAAGATGAAGTCATTATAGAAAGCAGGGTTGGAGAATGCTGCAGAGAGAGAATTGTAGTCATGGAGAAAGAAAAGAGTAAGAACCCAACATGGTATGCTTAAGAATAGTTTGGTTAAGGAGCCAGAGAAGTACAAAACATACACAGCAACACTTCCTTGATATTCCTAAGCAGAAACAAAATTGCTACAAAGAAGATCAGACAAGAAAATGGAAGCATCTACTGAGGAAGACTAGAACTCTCACTCCTTGTTTTCTTTTGCTTGCTTTTTATCAAAGTGATGCAGTAAATGACAACAAAAGCTCTAAACATAATGGTAGTCAAGATAGTTCATAGATTAAGCACCTGCTTTGGCAAGTTCAGGAACCAGGGTTCAATTCCTGGTCCTGCATAGAGCTGTGGCCTGCCTCTGGGTGTGCTGAGCCAGTGACCTACTCCAGGCATGGTGATGCACACCTGTAACTCTAGCGCTGAGGAGGCTGAAAACAGGAGGATCACTAGGAGTTCAGGCTACATAGTAAGACCTTGTACCAAATACATAAATGAATATAAATAAATAAGATAATTAAAGTTAAATATTTTAACTCCAAACCTGTTAGATGTCTGATATGCAGAGTTTGTGTTCTCTAAAACTGGAAGATGAATTTTAGGAACAATAGAAGTTAACAGTATGAAGTATTTACTGCAGGTTAAAAAGCTCCTGCCTAAGAAAGAGAGGGGGGACCACTTAGAAAGTGGGGTTGACCAGGACCCCAGTTCTTCCAGAAAGTTTATGGAGTTCAACAGTGTGTGCTCAATATAGGTTACAGCTATGAACACCCAATAAAATTATGAGTGTAGCTGTTCATGTAATATTGAGAATCAAGTCAATATTCTCAATGGAGAATCAAGTCAGGTAGCAAGTGTACTTGGAATGAGCAAAGATGTTCTTGGGGTGATGGGTTTGGGGATCATGGTTGTCCACTGAGATGACTGATCTTTATCTAGGCTTTCTTAGACAGGTGTTTTCACATATCCCATCAATTGAGAAATGTGCAGGCTTCATCTTTTTGTTGTTATCTTGACACACTTGCCAGCAGTGTTTCCAGTCACAGCTGTAGAATGTTTTCACCTTTAATTCTGACTTTCCCCAAAACACAGCCCTGTCTGAATATTATAATATTCCTACTCAACTTAGCTCCCTGCAATACAGGGACCATCTTCCAAAGCCCTGAGTACTGTGAGAGATCTCATACAAAAGAGCTGATCTTGTAACCAAACTCAGTAAGTCTGGCAATTAAAAAACCAATCAGTACAACCAGAAGATGCAGGAGCAAAGTTGGCTCATCACATGTAGGCTGTAAAGTATAACTCTCAAAGCAGTGACTATCTGAAGCAAGCAAGTGACAGTATCTTACTGCAGAAGCTTTCACAGATTCATAGAAGATGCATTCTAACATGGAGAAGTGCGCACATTCATGATCATGCTTAGTTTGACATCATAAAACATATGCTTTGAAAAGGTGAATAAGGGGCCCCCCAGATAGCTCAGCAGATTAAAGAGCCTGCCTAGGCAGACACAGGGACTGGAGTTCCATCCCGGGCCTGGCCTGCCAACCTCACCACCTGGGCACACTGAGATGGTGATTGAGACTGTGCGTTGTGGTGCATGCTTGTCATCCCAGCACTTAGAAGGCTGAAAACAGGACTGCCACAAGTTTGACCTGTGTAGTGAGACCCTGTAGACCCTATACTGAATATATAAAAAATAAATAAATAAATTTTAAAAAGGTGAATAAGATTACTCTGGGCAGAATATTAAGTATTACAATGAGTGAAATTGACTTTAGCTCACTTAAAATGCGTTAGGTCAGAGTGAGTGGCTTGGGAATTAGGGGTATTTCCTTGCCAATTTCTCCATTGGGCTTTACCCCAAAGGAGCAAACAACAGTGCCCTTCAAAGAAGCCTTAACAATCATTTAAAAGGGCAG
>PVKA01035086.1:0-22928 GCA_004027165.1 Ctenomys sociabilis
CGATAGGTATACTACTCTTTCTTAAGTAGTTAATTGAAAAGAAACATTTGTATTTAGACGGTTTGATCATTTTTTCATGTTTAGGTCTTGTAATTTGAGCATCTACGTTGCAGATGACAAAATGACATGATTTGACCTTTGTTACTCACTTATCATTTTGTTTTGAACTTTTGTATCATTGTTATTATTTTCTCTATAAAGTAAAAAAATTATGCAGTCAATTACAGGAAAGCTTATTTCTGGATTTTCTCTTGTCCCATTGGTTTACATTTGTGTTGTGTGTCAGTACATAGTTTTGGTAACTGAAGCTTTGCTATAAGCTTGAGAACAGGCAATGCAGGACTTCCATTCTGTTCTTCCACTTCAGTGTTGCTCTCACTATTGGGAGTCATGTGAGTTTCCATATGAATATTATGATGAGTGTTTTCATTCTTACAAAACCATCGTTGAGATTGTGATCGGCTAGCATGGTTTGTTAGGAGTAGTATTGAAATCTGAACAACATTCAGTCTCCTAACACTTGAATTTTGATGTGTTCTTATTGTAGGCAGTGGAGTTAGATAGAACTATTTTTAGACAGTCAGGCAGGGCCAGGCTCTCCAAAGAAATACAGGAAACAAGATGTCTGCAACTCTGGGAGGAACAGAGGCTCCTCCTGTGAAGCAGACCTAAAGGCCAAACAAATGCTAAAAGAGCAACACCAGGGATTGATATTCTAAATAGGTAGTAATCACTTGAAAATACCCAAGAGAGTCACTAGCCTCCAAGGGGAAGAGGCCCTGTCCCCTACTCATGTCAGCTTTCTACCATGCCTGCTTACCACTACATGACTCATTTCCCCATTTGGTCCTGGGCCTAATCAACTTTACCTGAACAATGGTGCTTGTAATCCCATTAATTGACCATAGTTTTGTCCCACCCCACGTCCACCTAAGTGAGACCCCTTCTCTACCTTAGTCCTGCATGGTTTTACCCTATAAAAGTCCCTAAAAGAGACAGCTTCCCCAGGCAACCTGCTCAGGCCCCCTCTGTCCCTCTCCAACAGAAGCTTTTCTATCCAATAAAGTTTTTTCCTCAACCTCCATTTGTTCCTAAAATTCATTCTTCAGTTTTAGAGAACACAAACTCATCCAGGTCAGGTTGGGAGTTTCACTTCCCTGTATCATTCCCATTTATCTACATGTTTCGAATTTCTTTCTCATAAGTTTTGTAGTTTTCAACGCACATTTCTTTTTCTGCTTTGGCTCACTTAACCTACAGTTTTAATTTTTTATATTACTGTTAACAGAATTGTTTTTATAATTTCCTTTTTAGATTGTTCATTATGTGTGGAAGAGAAAATGATTTTTATATTTATATTAATTTATTTATTTATTGTATCTACCACAGGAGGATCATAGTGATCCTCCTTTTTATAGCCTCCCAAGAGCTGGGATTACAGGTGCACGCCACCACACCTGGTCTCAATTGCCATCTCAGTTCGCCCCTGGGGGCTGGGCTGGCACAGCAGACCCAGGATTTTGCATGTATTTTTTACCCTTGTATTTCCTCCAGCTCATTTATTAGTTTCCAGTTTTGTATATTTCTGTATATGCTCCAGGATTTTCTGTATCTAAGATTATGTTTTCTGTGAACAGAACAAAGTGTACTTTTTCCATTTGATTGGCATGGATTTTATTTCTTTTCCTTCTCTTCCTCCTTTTGAATTTGTGATCTTCCTACCCCAGCCTCCCAAAGCGCTGGGATTATAAAGTAATGCCAGCTCATCTGGAGCCCTCAGCCTTTTTTCACTTTGAAATGCTTTAGTTTACCCCTTCCTTTTGGAGAAGACTTTTTTTCCACATCTGGGATACTCGGTGCCAATCTGAGTATATTGGATCACTGCCTTTGGACTCCTATAGCCTCAGGGGAGAAATCCAATGATGATCGGTCCTTGAGGACTACTTGTAAGGAGTAGGTCACTTCTGTCTTGGTGCTTCTAAGGCTTTGTCTTTGTCTTCGGAGAGCTTGATTACTAGGCATCTCGGTGTGAGTATTTTTTTCTTTTGTCCTTCTCGAATTCCACAGTGTGTCTGTTGGTCCTTCCTGTGGTGTCTCCATGACTATTAAACTGCCATCTCTCTTTCTGTTTCTTTCTTCAGGTTTGGTGATTTCCATCATTTTCTTTTCAGGTTTTCAGATTCTTTCTTGCACCTGTCCAAATACATCTTTTCCTCTCTAGTTCCAGCTTTTCCTTTTGATTTCTTTTTTAGGGCTTTCTATTACTTTACTGATACTTTATTCATCATTGTCTAAACTTCCTCCATATATTCCTCTAGTTTCTTGAAATCTCTGAAATGGTTGCTTTGAAATGTGTTTCTAGCAGATCTGCTAACCAGGCTTTTCTGAAGGATGGTTATTATTGGTGTAATTATTATTATTATTATTTTTAACTTGTGTTTTCCTATTTCTTAATGTCTGGAGATTTTTTTTTTAAATTTTAATGAAGAGCAATGAGACAGTTTCAAATCAAATTAGTAGGACAGATTCAATAATTAATACATTGCGTATTGTTCTCGTAGTGATTTTTTGTTGTGCAAGGTGCATCCATGATATTCTATTTACAAACATATTGGAGTAGATGCCTCTATTCAATGAATTAAGAGAATATAGCTGTATAACTATCTTTTTAAAAAGCTGAATTATAGAATATTTCAATAATCAATACTTTTTACATTGTTATCTTCCCAGTAATTATCCATAGTACAAGAAGCAGACAGGATATCCTGTCCAAACACTATTAGTGCAAATATTATCTACAGAATAAGGTACAGGATTACAAGATAAACCCTGAGGGGACTTCACTGACCTCATCAGAAACAAAGACTACATGCGTTGGTATATAGGTCTTGCTCTATCTAGGTCTTAACCATCCAGCAGAAAAGTATAAAAATGAGGTATACACCACAGAGCCATAATAATAAGTTGAGCTATAAATGGCTGTGGTCGACAACTTCTTCAGAGAACTCACTATTGTTGGGGAATGCTGGACTGTGTTGGATTGTGCCCTCGAGTTCAGGCACCTAAATTGGTTGAATGATAATGGAGTGCCCATCTTTGACAGGTTAGACAAAGGAAGTATAGAAAGGAAGAATCATGATGTGTGTGTATGGACAGTACAGTTGGGATAGATAACGCCATGCTTTTACATAATTCTATAAAAGGCAAGATTTGCATTAATGGTGGTGGGACAGGATATTATGTTGGCTTCTAGTACTATGAACAAGCATTAGGAAAATAACAAGGTAGAAAGTATTAATTATTGAATCTTTGATATAATTCCGGTATAAAAAATAAGTTACATAAATAGCTACACTATCTTAATTTACTGATAAGAGACACCAGCTATAATAATGTCTGTAAGTATAACATATATGCACCTTGTATGATACCAAAACATTATGAAAACAGTTTGCAATGTATTAATTTATTGAATATGTCCTGTTAGGGTGTCTTAAAGCTATCTCATTGATATTTGTACTTCAATAAAATAAAAAAATAAAAAGCATTAGTGCAAATATTTCATCTCATACAATTACATGAAAGTACTGCATATTTATCCTAACTGTACTGTTCATAAAAATACAGAATGGTTCATCCTTTGTATCCCATTTTTTTGTTTAGTCCCGTCAAAGTTGGGTATTCTATTGTCATTCTATTATCAAAGGTAATTGAATTCAGTGAAACACTCCAACACAGTCCAAGAATCAACAATAATAGTGGGTTATCTGAAGAAGTTGTCGATTAGAGCCACTTACAGCTCATCTTATTATTATGGCCTCATTTTATGTTCCTCGTTTTTATACTTTTCTGCTGGATGGTTAAGACCAAGATAAAGCAAGACCTATATAACAAAAAATGTAACTTTTGTATCTGATGACGTCAGTCAAGTCCCTTCAGGGTTTATCCTGTAACCGTGTACCTCACTTTGTAGATCCTTTGTCAGTGTCAGCCATGTGGATGAGTCATGGCCATTTCTTGACCATTTTGCTCTCTGTGAGAGCCTGAGAGAAAGTTTCTCTCCATGTGACTCTCCTTAGGCACAGTATAAATCATTGATCACATTCCTCTGTGGCTCCATAATCTCCTTGATCAGAAAATTGGGGCACAACTCGGTTCTGTGATGTTACAGTACAGGTTCTCCTATGTCCTGAGACTTCACTGACCTTGAAAGGCTAAGGCCAAATGTTGGCTGACCTTGCAGCCCTTCCACTTCTCCAAATTTGATGTGCAAACTTAGGTTGTTAACCATCCAAAAGAGAAGCTGATTGTTACCCTGCAACTTATACAGTTCAGTTTACCCTATCTGACTAAATTCTTTTTAGTTGTTGGTATATCTTTCTATTTGTATTTCTTCTTTTGATTTCTTGTACTAGGAAGACTACATGATATTTGCACATGTGTGTCTCATTTACCTCACTTATGAATATATGTTCAACTGGCATCCATTTAAATATAAATGCTTCAAGTTTGTTATTCTTAATAGCTGAGTAATATTTTCAACCATTCCTCATTTGACAGGCATCTTGGCTGTTTGCAAGACTTGGCTATCACAAATTGTGCTGTTATAAACAGAGAAACACATATATCTCTATGATATGATGTTTTCAGTTCCTCCAGGAAAATTCCCAGTAGGAATATAGCTGATTTGAATGGGATTTCCAATTGTAGTTTTGCGAGGAGTCTCCACACTGATCTTCACAATGGTTGCACCAGTCTACATTCCCGCTGGCAGTGGAGCAGTGTTTCCTTTTCCCCACAGTCTCTCCAACATTTGCTACTGGTTGACTTCTTCATGATAGCCATTCTTTCTGAAGTGAGATGGTATCTCACTGTTGTTTTAACTTGCATTTCATAGATGCAAGTAATGTGGAACATTTTTTCACATATTTGTTCTCTTTTTTAATGTTGTCTTTGAGAGGTGTGTATTCATCTCAAATGCCCATTTCTGGATTGGGTCTTTAAATTTGAGGGCCCTAATGTATCTTAGTTCCTTATAAATTCTAGAGAGCAGATATTTGAAAAAGTGCTTATTAGTTAAGATTTTTTCAAAATGTGGGTTGTCTTTTCACTTTTTTGATAATTTCTTTTGACGTGCAAAAACTTCTCAATGAGAGTTGGTCGCAGTTGTTAATTCTTTCAAGTGTTTCCCATGCGAATACATGCTTGTTCATGAACCCATTGCCTACCCCTAGGTCTTCAAGAATTCCTCCTATTTTCTCTTCCAGGAGATTGAGTGTTTCTGTTTAAATGTTCAGATCTTTAAACCATTTTGAATTTAGCTTAGTGCATGGTGAGAGAGCTGGGTCAAGTTTTAGTTTTTGGCATGTAGAAAGCCAGTTTTTCCAGCACCATGTGTTAAAGAGGCTATCTTTCTTCCTGTGAGCATGTTTGGCCCCTTTGTTGAAGATCAGGTGGCTGAGTGTGTTCGCAGAGACCTCTGCATCTTCTAATGTATTCCATTGATCCTCAGGTCTAGTTCATTCCCAAGTACCATGTTGATTTGATCACAGTAGCTTTGTAGTGCAATTTCAAGTCAGGAATTGTGATGCCTCCTGCCTTGTCTTTGTTGGTCAGGATTGCCTTTGCTATTCTAGGTCTTTCATGGTTCCAAATAAATTTTAGGAATGATTTCTCTAGGTCTGGGAGGTATGTTGATGGAAGTTTGATAGGGATTGCATTAAATCTGTACAACATTTTTGGCGGTATGGCCATCTTCACGACGTTGGTTCTTGCTATCCAGGAGCATGGAATATCTTTCCATTTACTGAAATCCTCTATGATCTCTTGTCTTAGGTGTTGTAATTTTCTGTGAAAAGATCTTTGACTTCCTTGGTTAAGTGAATTCCAAAGAATTTCATTTTCCACAGTGCTATTGTAAAAGGTATTGTTTCTATTGTTTCCCTCTCAGTGTGCTTGCTCTCTGTGTAGAGGAATGCTGTTGACTTTTGAGTACTGACTTTGTATGCTGCTATGCTACTGAATTTGTGCATCAATTCTAGCAGGTTCTTGCTGGAGTTTTTTAGGTCTTTCAAATAAAGTATCATGTCATCTGCAAATAGTGATAATTTTACTTCTTCATTACCTATTCTTATTCCTTCTATTTCTCCCTCTTTTCCAATGGCTATTGCTAATGATTCTCAAACTATATTGAGTAGGAGGGAGATATAAGACATCCTTGTCTTGTACCACATCTAAGAGTAAAATATTTCAGTTTTTCCCCATTTAGGATTATATGAGCTTTTGGGTTGTCATAGATGGCTTTTATCAAATTGAAGTAGAGGCCTTCTATTCCAATTTTCGGTAGGACTTTGAACATAAATGAGTGTTGAACTTTGTCAAAAGCTTTTTCTGCATCAATTGAGATGATCATGTGGTTTTTAGATTTTAGTTTATTAATATAGTATATTACATTTATAGATTTTCAAATATTGAACCATCCTTGCATCCCTGGAATGAAAGCTACCTGGTCATTGTGTATGATCTTCTTGATGATTTGCTGTATTGTATTTGCTAGGATTTTATTGAGGATTTTTTCATATTTGTTCATGAGGGAGACTGACCTGTAGTTTTCTTTTCTAGTTGTGTCTTTCCCTGGTTTTGGTATCAGTATAATACTTGCCTCTAGAAAAGATTTTGGGAGGACTGCTTCCTTTTAAATTTCATTGAAGGGTTTCAGTAGTGTAGAGATTATATTTACTATAAATTTTTTGTAGAATTCAGCTGTGAATCCATCAGGACCTGGGCTTTTCTTTGTTGGCAGGCTTTTTAGTACATTTCATATTTCATTGGGTTTTATTGGGTTATTGAGAGGTATTATATCTTCTTGATTCTGTTTCGGTAATTTGTACCTTTCGAGGAATATGCCAATTTCTTTTGTGTCTTCTATTCTGTGAGCATAAAGTTTTTCGAAGTAGCTATTGATAATCTTCTGAATTTCTACTGGGCCTGTGGTGATTTCACCCTTTTCATTCCTTATTGCTTTGTATTTGAATTTTTTCTTTCCTCTTCTGATGAGCTTAGTTAGGGGATTATTGATTTTATTTAGTCTTTCAAAGAACCAGCTTTTTGATTCATTGATTCTTTGAACTGTTTTCTTCATCTCAACTGAATTATTTTCTGCTCTAATCTTTATGATTTCTTCCCATCTTTGGGCTCTGGGTTTGGGTTGCTCTTCCTTTTCCAGATGTCAGAGGTACAACATTAGGGTGTTTATTTGTTCCCATTCTGTTTTCCTAATGTGTGAGTTCACAGCTATGACATTCCCTCTGAGAATTGCTTTTATCACATTCTATAAATTCTGATATGTTGTGTTTGAATTTTCATTGAATTTTAGATATTGTTGAGTTTCTTTTTTAATTCCGTCTCTGACACATTGATTACTGAGTAGGTTACTGTTTAATTTCCATGTATTTAGTGGGGGGCTAGGAAGATAGCTCAGTGGAATAAGCACTTCTCTGGCAAGCACAAGGGCCTGAGTTCAATCGCTAGTTTCACCAAAAGTAAAAAATAAATAAACAACCATGCCATATATTTAGCAGGTTTTTCTGGTTTCTTCTGTCATTTCTTTCCAGTTGCATTGCACTGTGATCAAATAATAGGCATGGGATAATTTTTATTTTCTTGCTATACTTAAGCATGACCTATGGACTCGTATGTGGTCTATTTTACAAAATGACCTGTGCGCCGCTGAAAAAAAATGTGTATTTAGCTGCGATTGCATGGAACAGTCTGTATATGTTCACCAGGTCCATTTGTTCCAAGCTCTGGTTCAGTCCTACTACTTCTTTGCTAATTTTTGTCTGGTTGACCTATCTTTTTGAGATGAGGGGGTATTAATGTCTCTTGTCAAGATTGTGGTCTTGGATGTTTGTTTTTCATGACCATTAAGGTTTGGCTTATATAGTAAGATGCTGCTGTGTTTGGTGCCTAGATATTTATGAGGGCTACATTTTCCTCTTGAATTTTTCCCCTAACCAATATATAGTGGCCTTCTTTATTTCATTTGATCATTCTTGGTTTGAAGTTGAGACTGTCTGAGAACAGAATTGCTACTCCTGCTTTTTTCTGAGGTGCTGGGGCATGTAGTATTGTTTACATCCTTTGACTTTCAGCCTATGAATGTGCTTTTGAGTTGTGTGTTTCTTGTATACAGCATATTGTTGGGTTTTGTTTCCTAATCCACTGTGCCAGTCTATTTCTCTTAATTGGTGAATTGAGTCCATTTACATTGATAGTTATAATTGAAATGTGTTGACTTACAATTATAATGTTATTTACCTGCTGTTGTTTACTCCTCTTTGTCCTATGTCTAATTGTTTGCCCAGTTTAGTGGGTTCCTTCTGTTCTCATTCATGAAGTTCTGGTCATTTTGGTCCCTCTCTAGAACATCTTTCAGCAGGCTGTGTATGGATGGCTTTCTCATCATGAAATTCTTTACTTGTTCTTTGTTGTGGAATTATTTCACTTCTCCATCTAACTTGAAAGACCGTTTTGCTGGTTATAGTAGTCTGGGGTGGCATTTGTTTTCATAGAGGACTTAAAGTACTCTGCTGCATCTTCTCCTTGCCTTCATGGTTTATGAAGAAAAGTCGACTGCAATTCTGATGTGTTTTCCTTTGAATGTGATCTGCTTCTTTCTCTAGCAGCCTTCCATATATTATTCTTGTGCTGGTTTTCTGGGATCTTGACTATTATATGTCTCAGTGTCTTTTTCGTTGGGTTGAAGTTATTTGGCATTCTGTATGCTTTGGTTACCTGAATGTTGGATTGTTTTCTCATATATGGAAAGCTTTTTTTGATTACTTCTGCCCATATTCTTTTTATATCCTTTGCATTGACTTCTGCTTTCTCATTGATGCCTATTGACCTCACATCTTGCCATTATCTTGCAGTTGATGGATTATTTTTTCCTACATCCTCCTTGTCTTTAAGAGATACTTTCTCACCTTTTTAGTAGCTGCACCAGCATCTTCAAGATCTGAAACTCTGTCTTCACTTTCACTCAAACAGTTTTGTAGACTCATGATTGAGATTTTAAGTTCTCGTATCTCTTTGACTCTGCTTCATGCAATCTCTTTCTTGTATTGCTCATTCAAGGAATCCATCATATTTCTAATCTCCTCTATTTTTTTACCTATGTCTTCTTTAGAAGTAGCTGTTAATTCTTTTACTGCATAGATTTTTCCAAGTTGGGTTTCCTCCATATATTTCCAGAATTGATTCTCTATTTCAGATGCTATGATTTCAAAGATTTCTTCTTCATTTCAGAAATTATTTCTGTTTGAATTCTTTACCTTTCTGCTGTTGTTTCTTTGCTTGTGATGTTGTTTATTCATATGTTTCAGTTGTAATAGTGTTATCTGCATTGTTCTGGTGGGCACTGGGTTTCCCTCATATGTTTCTGGATTTGATTCATTACTTCAGATGTTATGTATTCAAAATTTTCTTTTTTTTATTTCAGGTGTTAATTTTGGTCTGAGTTTCTTTATACTTTTCTGCTATTGTTTCTTTGCTTCTGTGTTATTTTGTTCATTTCAGCTGGGTTAGTGTCCTCTGCACTTATTGGTGGGCTTGAGGCCTGAGATTGCATTTTGTTCCTTGTCTTTGTCATTTTGTATGGCAATGACCTCTGACCTTTGGTGTAGAACTTTGGTAGTTACAACCTTAGCATGTAATGAGATTCAGGTGCTGATCTATTAAGTTTGAGATTATCCTGTTATACCTAGATTGGATCTAGCTATTGTGTTCCACTCCTTTTTGATGCAGCCTTTCTGGCACAACTGTGAGCCTGTGGTTCCCCTCTGTTATGCCCCTGGCCCAGTGAGTACTAGGGAGTGCTGAAGCTTTCCCACACAATCACCGGGCCATGCTGGGCTGGATCAGGGGCTGGAAGAGTCACAAAAGTTTTCATTCAGTCAGCAGGCTTGCAGGACAGCCTGGGCTGGGGTAGATCAGGCTGAGAGAGTTTCATAAATTCTGGCTCACTTGGATATCTTGGGCACAGGGGGTTCTGGATGGCGCTCGCTACTGCAAGCACATGGGGAAGCCGAAAGTTCTCCCATACACTCACTGGGCTGGGCTTGGGTGGATCAGGGGCTGGAAGAATCACTAAACTTCTCACTCGTTTGGTGGGTTTGGGGGCAGGGGCTCCAGGGATTTGCAGGGTAGGCCAAGCTGTGTCTGGAGATTTTTGACAACTGGACATTTGAGTAGAATAATGTGATAAATCCATTTCGTCCTTAGACACTGTGTGGCATTATAGAAGTTAAATGTCTTAGATAATCCCCATTAATCTATACCCTCTGCCTCCATAAAATGCAGGAGCGCAGCTGCTACTCATGTCTCACTTTTCCTGTAAATAACAAGGCCATTTAACCCATCCCGGTCCCCAAGATGTGAGCAGAGCAGGACGAAGCGCCACTTCCCACCGTAGCTTCTGAGAGCCAGTGCTCACGTCCTTATCCTTGAGGGCCCATTGTGGAAACCACGCATTGAGCATTGGCATCACGGCCCTGAGTGCCCAGGCCAGAGCTTCCCGACAAGAGGAGTGGGCATTGGCACAAGCGAGGCAGACCAGACTCTGATGAGAATCCAGTGCTTAGCTGCACAACCTTCAAACTCAGGAAGCATGGCTGTTCTGAAGACCAAATATAAGCACCCTCAGGACAACACTAAGAGAGAGTAAGGGCCCATGAAGCATCCTTGCCTGCCTTGGCATGTATAGTTTTCTTCTTTTTTAACAATAATTTATTTTTAATAATTTTTAAAGAAAACTAAAAGAGATAAAGAAAAAAATATTTTTTCAAAACCTTAGAAATGGTACCGAATTGCACTAAGGTGATAGGAAGTCAGCAATGGCTGTTATGTAGCATATTGTTGTCTTCAAATTGGTTGTTCAGATTACCACATGTAAACATGCAAAATTGGTCAAAATTCAACAGAGAAAATAAAACATTAACTGTTCCTTTGAATAAACCAGTAGAAATAAGCAGGATAATTATCCAAGCTATCCTGTCTTTCTGTTTGTCCATCCATCCATCCATCCATCCGCAATCTATCTACCTTCCCCTCCCTTCTTTCTTTCTCTTCTCCCTTCCCTTCATGTTTATCATCATGATCCTTCTTTCTTCCTCTCATGCCCTCAGGGGGGTGAGATTGGTGAAGCCCTAGACCAGAGCAGGACAGCTCTTTGCTTCCAAAGTGCTGTATGTGTTTAGAAGGGATTCAGCGAGGCATCCCAGGAAACAGCAGGTACAAATGCACAGTAGATGCATTTGCTGATAAACAGCAGTCAGAACACAGCTGCTCAGCAGCCTATCGACTGACCGGCTGGCCGTGTCTCACCAGATGAGCAGCTGGCCGCAGGTGCTGCTGGGGATGCGCGAGCATTCTGGGATGGCAAAGCATCAAGACCTGCAGAACAATATCTCCCTGGAGACAGCATAGCACACCTGTATCTGCGGAGGATCTGTGGAGGTCTGAAGGCATTGTTCCACTGCCATGGAATCACCTATACTGCTGACTATAACAATGGTGAAAGCTTCCTAGAAAGTTCATTTGTTCTAGCGCCTGTCACAAATGAGACACTCAGTCCCCGCCCAGCATCTCTAGCTGTTTAACACAAGACACTTAACCTGTATGAACTTACACTTTGATAAGATAAGAATAAGTTATAGAACCTACACTGTGGGCTATTGAAAAGGCTGAGGGAGACACACAGATAAGGCTATTAGTAGAGTCTTGTGCCCTGGAACTTCAGTGATTGCTTATGATGATGATAATGACTGTCATTATTGCCAGAACCCAGCTTGTGTCACTCTGCCACCGATGGATACAAGGACTGTTGTGGAGGTGCTGATCATTATACTTTATTTCATTTTACTTATTTATTTATTTATTTTGGTACTGGGGGTTGAGCTCAGTGGGTTGCACTTGCCAGGCAGGAGCTTATGCCACTGAACTATCTCCCTAGCAGATCATTATACTCCAGAAAAATAGCCAAAAAACAGCAACAAAAAAATTCTTTCCTTTTTTACAGTATGGGGAGTTAAACTCAGGATCTTGTGATTGCTAGGCAGGCATTTGTGGCACTGAGCTATCTCCCTGGCCCTAGGGGAAAAAAAAAAAAAAAACCTCTTCAAATTACTATTTTTATTTATTGAACCCAAATTTAATTTATCCTGCATCTGTATATACAAAATAAGATAGATGTACAGGTACTTTCTGTTAATTCAATGAGAAGAAAGATTTGTACTAGTAGTGTTTGGACAGGATATCATGTCTGCATCTTGTACTATGATTAACTACTATGAAGACAACAATATGCAACGTATTAATTATTGTCCTACTAACCTCTTTTGAAACTGTCTCATTGCTATTTATTTCTCAATAAAATTAATAAAAATTAATTTATCCAATTAACTGTTTACCAGGCCTTATATTATGTATTTTCACAAAAGGCTTTTTTCAAATTATTATTATAAGCATTCCATAGAACCATTAAAACTGTATAGCTAGAAAAATATAGGATTAAGGGGTTAAATAATTTATCCAAGAATACAAGTTCTCAGTTCTTATATTTTTAGCGGTCAAGAATATAATCTAGATTTTTTCTGATTGGCAGTCCACTCTGTCCATTCCTCATCATTTCAAGTGATCTAAAGTGTCTACCTTGGGGCTAGGGAGATGGCTCAGTAGAATAAGCCCTTCCCTGGCAAGTGCAAGGACATGAGTTCAATCCCTGGTTCCACAAAAATAATTAAAAAAAAAAAACGGAAAACAAAGTGGCCACCTTAGCACTGGGGAAATAGCTCAGTCCTATAATTGTCCACCTTGCAAGCTTAAGGCCCCAAGTTCAATCCCTGGTGCTGTAAATAAATATTCTTTCTTTTCCCCAGTTTCATCAGAGAAATAACATTATGTGTTTACCAAAAGACTTTCACACCATTAAACTCCATACTGGAAACAACCAAACTTCTAGTCTTTCTAGGCAAAATAAAGCCCTTCCTTTTCTAAAATTAAATGTTTAGGGCTGGGAAGATAGCTTGGCGGTCTAAATGCTTGCTTGGCAAGCACAAGGTCCTGAGTTCAATCCTCTCTTACCACATGCTGTGCAGCACTGGTAGCCAACAAAACTGGGTGTGGTGGCACATGACTATAGTCCCTCCTCTTGTGAGGCTGAGACAGGAAGATCAATACAAGTCTAAGCTGCAGTAGTGAGACCCTGTACCGAGCAAATAAATAAAATTTAGAAAAACAAATCTGAGTTTTGAAATTAAATGTGTAATAAAATTAATAGTCATCCTCTTTCCTGCTTTATTTAGAAATTGAGCCCACAGAAGGCCTTTGGTTCCTTCAATTGGTGTCTGATCCAATTTATCTTTTTTGCCCCAGATAAGATCAAAGCCTGAAGCAGGCAGATGGCTGGGCTGAGGTCACAAGGGACCTCAGTGAATGCAAAGAGCATGGCTCAGCTGTCCTGACCCCAGCTCAGGTTACTCCCCTCATATCCCTAATTACAGAGGCCAACTATAAATCATCACAATTAAAGAAAATGACATGAAGTTTGTGTTTTTAAATTTATTCCAGGAAGTACAAAGCTACTCTATACTTTTAGGTAGTTGAGCTCTTTTCCGACCCTTTTGTTTTCTTTGCAGTGAGCAAACTGCAAAAAGAAACTCTCAAGGCTAGGAAAGAACCCCCAGGGGTAGAACAGTGAACACTGTGCCTAAAAATAAGCCCGATTTGGCATAAGCCACCTGCTGTTTCTAATAAAGTGGCTGGGGAGGCACAGATCTGAAGCCCTGGAGGAACTGTTGTCTTTCATTTTTCTTTCCAAGCTCTCCTTCTACCTCCACTTACAAATCAACAGTACTGAGGCATAATTGATATATAATAAAACATACCTGATCCACGAATGTTCTTTGGATTTTGGCCAATATATAGACCCATGTGGGCATTGTCTTAATAAACACAGATTATTCCTGTCACTTCAGGTACGTTAGTTAAGAACCTTCACTTCAGCCCCACTAACTCCACAACCCAGGCAACTACTGAGTTGAATTCTGTCAGTATAGATTAGTTTTGCCTATTTGAAGACTGCAAGCGAATAACAGCCAGTATTTTCTTTTGCTTCTGACTTCCTTTGCTTTGCATAAAGCATTTGAGTTCTATCCACATTACTGGGTCATGAATTTGTTCTTGTACACTATGAGAAGTATGCATTATGCAAACAGGCATTTGTTTATTAATAGAAGTTTGGTTGTTTCCAGTATGGAGTTTATTGGTGTGAAAGTCTTTTGGTAAACACGTAATGTTATTTCTCTGATGAACATATATGCAGATCCTACTTATTTAGAAAGTGTGTGTTTAGCTTTAGAAGAAATAGACAAAGTTCTTTCCAAAGCAATTGCAAAATGGTAGCGAAGGCTATAACACCATATCCTTCACCTTTTCCCATAATCTGTTCTCAGGTGGCCACTGAACTATTTTCTTTACAATTCTTACAAGTGGAACCCCATATTGAATGTAGTATTTTCTTGAACCCAGCATAATGTTTCATTGAGAGCTGAGATTCATCCATGTTTTACTTGTATCCATGTTTGCTTTTTGCTGAATAATATACCATTATGTGCATACATCATAATTTATTGATCTCATGTTATTTTCAGTCTTTGGCTCTTACAAATAATAGTGTGAACTGTAGTTAAGAAGTACTAGTGTGAACACATGCCTTCATTTTTCTTGGGTAAATGTAGTGGATTGCCAGCCGGTGGTCAACTTGTCACACCCAGCTGAATTGAATCAGTAGGGCTGGGTGTGGGAGGCCCATCTGAGGATAGTTGCCAGAGGCGTAAGAGACAGGACTGGAGAAGAAGAAGTTTAGAGGATGTTAGGGAGCTGCTGTTTCTCCTGGGCTGTTGTTCTCCTGGGTTGTCAGGTTCTCCTGACAACCTTGTCATGCTGGCTTTCCTGAGCAGGTTGGTTGTTATCATCAAAGGAGCTCAGGACCTTGTTGACACTGAAGGGCTAAGGTTCACTTTGGGGGAGCTCTGGTTCTCACTTTGAGCATCACATTCTGGCTCCACAGGGAGAGATGGTTCCCTGCTTTGTCTTTTGGAGAAGCCTGTCATGTTGACTTTCCTGATGGGAACTCTACTTTCCTCATCATAAGGGAAGCTTGGGGCCTCACTGGTGCTGAGGATGGCTGTCGTACTTTTCAGCAGAGCTCCTGTGTTTACCTTGAGCATCACTTTTTGGCCCCAGTGCAGATCCTTCAGCTTGCTGGCACAAATCCTTCATCCCACTGGCACAGACATTCTAGCCTCTACCACTGACCTTGGGGTCTTCCCCATGCAGATCGGTGAAGTGGGCCTGCATGAGACATTGTCGTGGGCTCTAGGCTACCAGCTGAACTCGTGGGAGGCTGTTATGGACTCTAGGACATAACATGAGTCCTCCAGCTGGACTCATGCAGGATATTATTATGGGAACCAGGCCCTCAATTGGATTGTTTGGTCTTTAGTGTGTAAACAGATTTCCTGCACTCTTTGTATATGACTGCTTCGGTGATTCATTATAAAATAATTTTACAAACTGTGTCCCCTGTATTGTATTGTTTCCTCTTTCAAAACGCAAAACTAGAATGATAAATACCCAGCAGTGGAATAGCTGGCATACACTACCCAGGAGACTGTTGATCTGAATTCCATCAGTATAGAGGGTTATGATTAAACATACAGGTGCTGGGAATACAGCTCAGAAGAATAAGCACTTGCTTGGCAAGCACAAGGTCCTGAGTTCAATTCTCGGTTCCAAAAACAAAGAACAACGTAGACATATGGTTAACTTTAAGAACCTAGTCATGTCACTTCTGAAAAAGTTCATATGATTTTCCAACCCTGCTTTCAACATGAGAAAGGTCTAGTTATTTCTTGTCTTTATCAATATTTGATATCATAAGTCTTTAATGCTAGGCATCCTGGAGAGAGCATAGAATTATTTCATTATAGCTTCAATGTGATATTTTCCAGTTGTTGGTCGTGCTGTACATCACTCTGTTTATTTTCCAGTTTATAATATCATGCCTGCAGAAACTCATAAAAATATAAGCTCTTGATGGAAATATGTCTTACAAATATTTTCAACTGGTCCATAGGTTGTCTTTTCATTTGGTAATAATTTCTGAGAGGCAAAAATTTAAAATTGTGATTTGTCAATGTTTTATAAATTAAATTTTTGGTGTTCTTTATTAATAATTCTTTGCTAAAGCAAGAACCTGAAAGTTTTCACTTTTGTCATCTTCTAAAAGTATAGTCTTTTTTTACTTATGCTTATTTTAATTTTTATTTTTATTAATCGCATTGAGAAACAAATAGTGATGAGACAGTTTCACATCTGGTTAGTAGGACAGTTTCAATAAGTAATACATTCCATATTGTTGTCTTCGTAGTGGTTATTCATAGTACAAGGTGCAGACATGATATCCTGTCCAAACATTATTGCTACAAATCTTTCTTCTCATTGAATTAAGGGAAAGTAGCCGTATATCTATCCTAACTATTTTGTTATATACAAATACAAAATGGTCCTTCATTTATATCCCCTTTTTTAGTTTAGTTTTATCAGAGATGGGTATTCCATTGCTATTTAAATATTGTAGGTGCATTAAAAGTGTAGTTTGGATTGCATAGTTCATACTCAATTTTTAGTTCTTCTTTGTGTGACTATGGGTCAATATTTAGTTATTGCACATGGATATCCTTTTGTTTCAAATACTTTTATTGGAAAAATATTATATTTCAATTTTAAATTATTTTTGAAAATCACTTGACCCTAAATCCATGGATCCATTTCTGGATTTCTTTTTTTTATGAACCTGAATTCCTTATACATCATTTTGAGAAAGCAGTTGATAATAATACTACAGTTCTATTTTTGGACTGTCTTCTGTTTCTAATCTTATTGATCCAATGGATTTATTTATTTATCTTTAAATTTTATTTATTTGTATTTTAACTTGAGGAGTGAAAAATAGAAGCAAAAACAAATAGAAAAAATGGCATAAACAGGGTGACATACAATAATGCATGTTACAGATTTGCAAAACATGGATAGCTATATATATATATATATATATATATATATATATATATATATATATGTTTATATATAGATATCTATCTATCTATCTATCTATCTATCTATCTCTATCTATCTATCTATCTATCTATCTATCTATCTATATATATATATAAACAATCCAACTCAGATCAGCAGAGCACAATAGAAGTGGGTTATCCACAGAAGCTGTTGATTTGAGCCATTCACAGCTCAACATATTAATATCACTTTACTTTTTATAACTCCATTTTTATACTTTTCTGCTGGATGGTTAAGACCGACTTAAAGCAAGACCTATATAATAAAAAATGTAACTTTTGTATCAGATAAGGTCACTCAAGTACCCTCAGGGTTTATCCTGTAACCCTGTACCAAACTTTGTACATCCGTTGTCAGTGTCAGCCATGTAGATGAGTCACGGCCATTGCTTGACCAATTTGCTTTCTGTGGAAGACTGGGAGAAAGTTTTCTCTCTATGTGACTCTCCTTAGGCACACTATACATCATCAATCACATTCCTCTGTGGCCCCATAATCTCCTTGTTCAGAAAATTTGGGGCACAACTGAGTTCCATGATGTTACAGTACAGGTTCTCCTGTGTCCTGAGTCTTCACTGACCTTAAAAGGCTAGCACCAAAATGTTGGCTGACCTTGCAGCCTTTCCTTTTCTCCAATTTTTTATCTGCAGACTTAGGTTGTTAACCTTCCAGCAGAGAAGCTTATTATTACCCTGCAATGTATGCAGTTTGGTTTACCCACATTATTTGTCTAAATATCAGACATCATAGGCATAACATGGAACATATATTTTCCATCAAGTATTGAGATACTAAACTCTAAGTCTTTATAGAATATGAAGAAGAAGAAAAAAAAAATTTAAAACATAGGAATGAACACTTACATATATTTACATAGATATTTAGAAATCCAGCCATATACAGCATACTAGCATTGTAGCAGGACTGTCTTGTGACATTTTTTGTATTATTTTTCATTTATTACCCTTTTAAACAGGGCAGTATAGTAATAGCTGGTATGTCATGACAAGAAGTACATATTTAGAAGACCAGAATGGCAGGCATTTGAAGTGTGACACTTCTATTATACTTTGGTAAATTCAGTGCAGTTGTTTGGTTCACAGGTATCAGCATATATAGTTAGTCATGGTGAGAATTCTACCCTTTAACTGCTAGTTTCAAAAATGTCCTGATATTTCTCAGGATCATTGTCTTACCCATCTAGTGTGTATAAATGATTGGGCTTTCCCCTGTCGTGTTACTCAGCATTTCTCCTTGCCCTCTCCTCATTGTCCAACCCTCAAGTTCTTACTTTCCTTTTAATTGGTTTATACATTTCTATTTGCATAACTCTTCTTTTGAGTTATACTAGGGAGACTATATGATATTTGCACATGTCAGTCTGGTTTATTTTGCTTTTAAGTCTGTCTTCAGGTGGCATCCACTTAAATATGAAGGCTTCAAGTTTATCATTCTTTACGGCTGAGTAATATTCCATTATATAAAAATATCACATCTTTTACAACCACTCCTCATGTGACAGGCATCTTAGTTGTTTCCAAGATTTTGCTATCACAAATTGTGCTGTTATAAACAGGTACACTGTGATGTGATGTTTTCAGGCCCTCCGGGGAAGTTCCCAGTAGGGTTATAGTTGACTTGAATGGGATTTCCAATCCTAGGTTTTTAAAGGAGTCTCCACACTGATTTCCACAATGGTTGTATATTCCCACCAGCAGTAGAGAAGGGTTCCTTTTTCCCCACAACCTCTTCAACATTTGTTGTTGGTTGAATTTTTTATAATAGCCATTCTTTCTGGGATGAGAGGGTATGTCAGTGCTGTTTTAATTTGCATTTCATGAATGACTAGTGATGTGGAGCATTTTTGTATGTATTTATTCACTTCTTTAATTTCATCCTCTGAGAAGTTTGTGTTCATCTCAGATGTCCATTTCTGGATTGGGTCTTTAAATTTAGGGCCCCTGATATTTTTTAGTTCTTTATAAATTCTAGAGAGCAGACTTTGTCTAGTGCTTATGAGTTAGGACTTTTTCAAAATTTGTGGGTTTTCTTTTCACTTTATTGGCAATTTCTTTTGATGTACAAAAACTTCTCAATAACAGGTGGTCTCAGTTGTTAATTCTTTCAAGTGTTTCCCGTGTGAATACATGTTTGTTCACAAACTCTTTGCCTACCCCTATGTCTTCAAGAGTTCTTCCAACTTTCTTTTCTAGGAGATTGAGTGTTTTTGTTTTAATGTTTAGATCTTTAATCTATTTTGACTTTAGTTTAGTGCATGGAGATAGACCTGGGTCAAGTTTTAGTTTTTGACATGTGGAGAGCCAGTTTTTCCAGCACCATGTGTTAAAGAGGCTATCTTTCTTCCTGTGAGCATGTTTGGCCCCTTTGTTGAAGATCAGGTGGCTGAGTGTCTTCGCAGAGATCTCTGCATCTTCTAATCTATTTCATTGATTCTCAGGTCTATTTTGTTGCCAATACCATGTTGATTTGATCACAGTAGCTTTGTAGAATAATTTCAAATCAGGAATTGTGATGCCTCCTGCCTTGCCTTTGTTGGCCAGGATTGCCTTTGGTATTCTAGGTCATTTGTGGTTCCAAATAAATTTTAGGAACAATTTCTCTAGGTCTTGGAGATATGTTGGTGGCAGTTTGATAGGAATTACATTTAATCTGTACAACAATTTGGCAGTATGGCCATCTTCACAATGTTGGTTCTTCCTATCTAGGAGCAGGGCATATCTTTCCATTTCCTGAAATCCGCTATGATCTCTTTTTTCAGAGTCCTATCTCATTATGGACTTGATTCCTGCATTACAAGCATTGGTGGATGGGAATTAATCATGGAAGTAGTTATGTTTGATACATTGTGTCCTCTTCAGTCTTTCTTCCTTTCTTCTTTCTTTCTTTCTTTCTTCCTTCCTTCTTTCCTTCCTTCCTTCCTTCCTTCCTTCCTTCCTTCCTTCCTTCCTTCCTTCCTTCCTTCCTTCCTTTCTTTCTTTCTTTCTTTCTTTCTTTCTTTCTTTCTTTCTTTCTTTCAGAAAAGAGCTCTCTATATAGTCCAGGCTGGCCTTAAACTTGGAGTGATCCCCTTCTTCAGCTTCACAAGTTTTGACATTACTGGCATACAATGTCATATCCAGAAGCTTTATTTATTTTTAAATTCAGGAAGTCCTTCAATTTTGATTTTTGCTTTTCAAAATGTTTGAGTTACTCTCGTATTTTTTTTTTGCCTGACTTTATACACTTTAGAATCCGCTTTAGTTCTTTGATTTCCATGGAAATTACTTCTGAGAATTTCGTATAAATTTTATTGAATTTCAGTTTGAGAAGTTAATCTTAATAATCTCATGTTTTCTAGTCTATGGACATGCATAATTAATATTTCCTGTATTTAGTTAGATCTTTGTTCTCTTTATAGTTCTTTGCTTGTTTGTTTCTTATTTTTGACAGTTTTCAGCATAAAGGCATTTGTTGTATTTTTTCCATTATCTATTTCTTAGTTTTGTGCTATTGTAATGAAATCATTTGTTACATTTTACTTCCTAATTAATCATTCTCAGTACTTACAACACATTTCTCTGTTGATGTGAGGTCTTGCAACCTTGCTAAATTTACTCTTTGTTTTGGTGCTGAGAATCAAATTGAAGACCTTGCACTTGACAGGGAGGCACTTGGGCCACAGAGTTATTTCCCCAGCTCTAAATTTACTTGGTTTCTGTAATTGATTCCTGTGCAGAATCTTTACTGTTTTCTACGAAGACAATCACATCCTTTTGGAATCCAGTCAATTTTGTTTTACAGGAAGTTTCCAATTTACAAACATTCCAGTTGTGAACTCTCAGAGATATTAATCGGCCTTGCATTATAAGCGTTGGTAGGTGTAAATGAATGAGAGAGTAATTGTTATGTTTGATACATTGTGTCCACTTGAGGAGTCTAGAAGCTTAGTGAGGTGACTCAGCAGTTCTACATCCAAGGGTGAGGATGATTCACACTCATGGCTCTAGTTTTTCACGGTGTCCACTTGAAAAGTTTAAAATTTCAACTAAGTGGTTCAAGAGGGATCCAGGGTCCTTACTTTGTAGTATCCTCATCCCGTGCAAGAGGAGGGCAGGAGATGGTGTGAGCGCTACACCCGGGTGGGTGGGGCTAGCCTGCTTACAACGTAATGGCAGAAAAGAGACTTGTTCTTCCCTTTGCCATTGCTGCTTTTTCTGTCTTCTGCTGCCTTGAACTGTTGCCCCAGTGCCATGTGCCACCCTGCCTTGGAGCCAGCCAAGTACGGACTGAAAACCTTCATAACCTGTGAGCTAAGTAAACCTTTCCTTGCTTCATTCCGGGCATCAGTATTTTGTCTCAACAAGAAGAGAAGAGTCCCCGACATGGTAATTCACATGCCCACTGGGAAGTGTCACAGGGATGCTGCTGTGTGCTGTATGGGTGACAGCGTGGAGTAGTGCAGGGCTCGACGAGAGCCCAGGATGAGCAAGCAAGGGGAGGGGCGCCTGCATGCAGGGGACTGCTAGGACTCACACCGCAGTGTGGGTGTATATCTGTGACGTATCGATGAATCCAACTCACAAATGTTCTCCTGGAACAGAACTTATTCCTAAATTGAGGACTTGTGGTATTATTAATTTGTATTATTTTATTTATTTTTCTTGTCTCACTGCCACAGAGAATTGTGTTACAATTGGTATAGGGGAATGATTCTCCCAACTTGAAAGGTATCTGAGAGGAGCTCTAAAATGGAAGAGTGCCTTGTGGTTACCCTTTTCTGCTGCATGGTCAAGACCAAGTTAAAGCAAGATCTATATAACTAACAACATAACTTTTGCTATCTAATAAAGCCAGTCACATCCCCTCAGGATTTACTCTGAAATCACGTATGGATCTTTTGTCAGTCTCAGCTATCTAGATGAGTCATGGCCATTGTTTAATCAATTAGCTCTCTGTGAAAGCCTCAGAGATTTTTTTCTCTCTAGGTGACTCTCCTTAGGCACACTGCACATCATCGATCACTATCCTCTGTGGCCCCATAATCCCCGTGGTGAGAAAATTTGGGATACCTCTTAGTTACAGCGTATGCTGAGCTCTAAATAGCTCAAGTCAACAACTTCAGACAATTTCCAGTTGTGCTGGTTAACTCACTACTATTATGGACTATTGGATTATATTGGGTTATTTTGCTGAATTTAAGTTCCTATAATATTTGGATTGGCATCAAGTATGAAAAGGCCCTTTAAAGACTTCTCCAAATATACCTTCTCTAAAGCAATGGAACACGCATCTCTGACAAAACAAAACAAAAAAGGGAGATAGAAATAAAGGACCATTTTGTATTAAAAATATGTGTATATACAAGGTAGATTAGATATATAACTATTTTCTCTTAGTTAAATGAGAAGAAGGGGTTGTACTAATATTGTTTAGATGCCTATATCTTGTCCTCTGAATAACTACTGCAAAGACAACAATAAGCAATATATTAATTATTGTAACTGTCCTAATAACATGTTTTGAAACTATTTCATTGCTATGTTTACTTCTCATTAAAATGAGTAAAAAATTTAATAAAATGGAAGAATGAATTTTAGGAACAACGGACATTTGGAGCAGCATGTATTTATTGGGAGAAAGAAAGTTTGTGTCTGAGAGGGACAAAAGGCTGCCAATGAATCTGCCTTTTCTGGGGTTATGTTTTTTTTTTTTTTTTTTTTTTTTTTT
>PVKA01035087.1:0-22930 GCA_004027165.1 Ctenomys sociabilis
GTTCAGGCTCTCTCTCTCTCTCCCTTGTATTGTGTTCAGGCTCTCTCTCTCTCCCTTGTATTGTGTTCAGGCTCTCTGCCCATGGTGGGTGTAGTCCTCATAGCCATAACTCCCGCTTTGGATAAGCTGCCCCAATGACTGCATAAGGCTTTCAGGGGACAACTAGACACAAACTATATTCAAAAGATATTGGTGGGGCCATGGAGATGGCTCAGTGGAATAAGTCCTTCCCTGGCAAGAGCAAGGGCTTGAGTTCAATCCCAAGTTCTGCCAAAGGGAAAAAAAAAAGATATTGGAATTATCAGATGACAGAGTGAAGGAGCATCAAATTTTGCTATATGGGAAGCACTGTTTAAAATACAGATTTTAGCTCCAGGGCTTTTGCTTCAGCAGGTGAGAGTGAGGCCAACACTTCACAGGAGACCCTGATGCAGCCAAAGACCCCTCTTAAAGGTCAGTCTCTAATGTCACTTGCACATCCTATGAGCCTCAGAGCTCCATGTCAAGTCCAACCAGCTTTTGTCTCTCTGAACTACACAACTGACCTGGATGAGTGCCTGTCTGGATGGACAGAGGGTGAGTGGATGGGCAGAAGAATGGATGAATGGACAGACACAGAGATAGCTTAACTCTCACTTGTACAGACCAACACAAGCTTCAGGAAGAGCTGATCCTGAACAGAATTCTTGGATGTTTGATACAGGGAAAAATCAGAAGCCTCAATGGCTTATAATACAACATAGATGATTTTGCTTTTCATTTAGGAAAAACAAAAGAGACTGAATTTAGATGGTCACATTCAAGGCTTCCAGAATTGGGATTCAATTCTGGATGATGGGGATTTATCTAGTGGCTGCTTTGGCAAGAGTCCTCAACAAGCATATAAAATAACTAGAATCTTCTTATGTGTTTCCAACATTTTCTATAAATTAATTCTCAAAATAGCCTTATTTGTTCTTTTCTGTATTTTACAAATGAAATAAAAATAGAAGTTGAGAAAAGATAAGCAGTTTTTGCAAGTCTGTGGAAAAAACTGCTTTTCTCCTGGACTGTGACTTGAACTCAGGTCTACTTGTCTCCAAAACCTATTCTTCTGCTGTATCTCACATCAGGATTAAGCAGCCAAGGAGTATGGGGAACCTGGAATCTGGAAGCAGATGAGCCCTGGCAGTGAGGGATGATGAAGCCAGAGCTGTGCACTGTGATGGCGAGGGCTACGAGAGAGGCTCAGGTGATGAGGTCCACCTGGGAAGATGTGTAGCCAAGGGCAGGACGTGCCACTCTCGGACTCAGCTGTCTTCGTACACTCACCCTCCCTCGGGTGCTCGGATGGAGTACTTCACTTCCTCTCCTTCTCAAGCATGCTGGAGGTCCCCACTGTGTACAAGTAGCTGCAGCGGGAACTTGATTTATCTGATTTCATTGCAGTTTTCTCACTGAACTGGAAGATCTGGAGCCTTACCCTTCCATTTCAGAGGGGAAGAAAAGAAGATGCAGATTGCCTGCAAAACCTGCAGGGGTCACAATCCACTTCATCACTTTTATTTAAGCTATCCTTGATAGGGTGCTTTTGATGTGGCAGGCACATCTTCAAACAGTTGGTGTGTGCACCCCCCGAACATGCCCCACACATGGTACTGGGCAGCTCTGAATGGATGGGATGATGGACTGATGGATGGATGGGTGGATGGGAGAGAATGTTGAGTTAGTGTTGCAGGCAGTGGGTGCCAATAGGAACTGAGGGTAGCATGATCCATTTCTTCAGCCACTCAACATGAACTTATTGTGAATTTATAAAATATACATTTATATTATGCATAACTATCGAATATACATTTATTATATATAACCATCTTGGCTGTGCAGTCAGCAACATAGTAGCGAATGGGGATAAAGCTCCGTATCCTTGCCTTCCAGATGAGCTGTCCCCCACATGGGGACAGAGAGAGAAAGAAACAGATTTGGGCAGCCTCAGAATAGAGGATTCATGTTCCCCACACAGCAGAACCAGGACTCAGTGATAGCAGCACATGGATCTGACTTAAAAACCAAAGCGCAGGATTGCCCAGGCTGCTGATACATGAACTCTAGGACCTGTCCTGGTTGCGCCAGGCCAGTCAAGAGGTTATAAAGTTCTAGGGGATGTTAGCTCATGGTACCATACTTTCCTCACATGCAGGAGGCCCTGGTTCCATCCATGCCACTAAAAACAAAAGCCCTGGCGGTGTGAGCAGCAGGTCTGTGGGACACAGACTCGGGGCTCTGTCACATCTCCCAGCCTACCCAAGGCATGTTTTGTTTCCCAAAATTAAAACTTGGGGGTATCCAGAGCCTCTGAGTGTGTGAGCAGGAGGTGACAGGTGCTTGCTCATCAACGTGCTGGTGTTGGAGACCATGGCCCTGTGGGGCTGTGTCTTAGTTACCCTTCTCTCCTTGCTGGGACAAATATGTGACATCCAAATTGTGTTATACCTTTCTATTTTTATTTCTTCTTTTGAGTTCTTATACTAGGGAACTCAAATACTATATCATATACCATGATATTTACACATGTGGGCCTGGTTTATTTCACTTATGCGTATATCTTCAAGTGGCATATATATATATATGAAGGCTTCAAGGTTATCATTCTTCGTGGCTGAATAATACTCCATTGTACAAAGATACCACATCTTTTTCATCCATTCTTCAGGTGATGAGCATCTTGGTTGTTTCCAATATTTTGCTATCACGAATTGTGCTGCTATAAACATAGGCACACGTGTATCACTATGACATAATGTTTTCAGTTCCTCTGGGAAAATTCCCAATAGGGAGATAGCTGGTTTGAATGGGATTCCCAGTCCTAGTTTTGTGAGGAGTCTCCACACTGATCTCTGCAATGGTTTCACCAGTCTACATTCCGACCAGCAGTGGAGAAGATTTCCTTTTTCCCCACAGCCTCTCCAACATTTGTTGTTAATGGTTTGTTCATGATGGCCATTCCTGGTACAAGACAAGGATGTCCTCTGTCACCCCTCCTATTCAATATAGTTCTGTAATCATTAGCTAGAGCCATTAGACAAGAGAGACAAATAAAAGGAATAAGAAGAGGTAAAGAAGAAGTTAAATTGTCATTATTTACAGATGACATGATGCTCTACTTGGAAGACCCAAAAACTCCACCAAGAAGCTACTAGAATTGATACACAAATTCAGTAGTATAGCAGGATACAGTCAATACCCAAAAGTCAATAGCATTGCCCTACACAGATAACAAACACACAGAGAGGGAAATTAGAAAAATAATACCTTTTACAATACCACCACGGAAAATGAAATACCTTAGAATTCATCTAACTAAAGAAGTCAAAGATCTTTTCAAAGAAAATTACAATACTCTTAGAAAAGAGATCGTAGAACATTTCAGAAAATGGAAGGATATTTCCTGCTCCTGGATAGGAAGAGCCAACATCGTGAAGAGGGCCATACTCCCAAAATTGCTGTACAGGTTTAGTGCAATCCCTATCAAACTGCCACAACATACCTCCCAGACCTAAAGAAATTGTTCCTAAAATTTATTTGGAATGAGAAAAGACCTAGAATAGCAAAGGCAATCCTGTTCAACAAAGACAAGGTAGCAGGCATTACAATTCCTGACTTGAAATTATGCTACAAAGCTACTGTGATAAAATCTGCATGGCACTGGTAACAAAATAGACCTGAGAATCATTGGAATAGATTAGAAGACGCAGAGGCCTCTGCAAACACAATCATCCACCTGATCTTCGACAGAGGGGCCAAACATGCTTGCTGGAAGAATGACAGCCTCTTTAGCAAATGGTGCTGGAAAATCTGGCTCTCTACATGCCAAAAACTAAAACTTGACCCAGGTCTATTACCACGCAGTAAGCTAAAGTCAAAGTGGATTAAAGATTTAAACATTAAAACAGAAACACTCAATCTCCTGGTAGAGAAAGTAGGAGGAATTCTTCAAGACATAGGGATAAGCAAAGAGTTCGTGAACAAAAATCAAATTACACAGGTAATACTTGAAAGAATTAACAACCGGGACCACATCTTATTGAGAATTTTTTTGCACTTCAAAAGAAATTGCCAACAAAGTCAAAAGACAACCCACAAATTTGGAAAAAAGAATTGACAAATAATCAAATGTTATGAGAGGACAGGCCCAGGAGCCACAGAACTCAGAGCACAGGCCCAGGAGCCACAGAGCTCAGAGAAGGGGCCTCCTTCGGTGGCTTGGATTTCAGGGCTCCTCCACCCTCCTGAGTTTCTGCCTCCTTCCTGCTCCTCTAGGGCTCATGCTTCCCCAGCCCAGGATACTACTCTCTGGTCTGGCTCACTGCTCAAAGCCCATCTATAAAAGAAGGAAGGGGACAGGGAGCACTTCTTCCATGTAGCAAAGCAGGGAGTATGGAGCAAGGAAAAAGAAGAATCTGTCTGCGTTGCCTCCTGGCTGGGCATTTGGCAAGGGCATGCCCTGCCGCACGGTGTCTCTGGCCAGTGCCCTCCACCTGGCCACCCTCAGTGCTAGGCAGCACCTCCGAGACTCAGCGCAGCAGATGCTTCCAGCCTCAGGGCGTCCGGAGTTCGGTGGCCTCAGCCCATTCAGATCAGGCCTTCAGGTTCTGCTGTGACTGGCCCTGGGCTCGGGGTGTGGGTGGTGCCTGCAGGACCACTCTGGTCCCTCTCACCACTGTACCCACTTGCTGGGCAGGGCCGTGGTTCAGGAATGCACCACAGAAGGCCAGACTTCCTGCTGGAGAAAAGTGGCGTGGGCGTGGTCAGACCGGCTGCATTCGCGCTGCCTGCCCACTTTGCACTGCCAGCCTTCAGGTATCTTAGCTATAACATGCAGAAACTGGTCTTTTGGAAACTCTTAGGAAGGTTAAATGAGGGCACAGAAGTGACACTATCTGTTTAGTACTAAATATTTGCTTTTGTTTATTTCAATTGTTCTCTCTCTCTCTCTCTGTCTCTCTGTCCCTGATACGGCTTCCACTCCTGCAAGGTGCAAGCAAGTGTGACTGTGTTTTGGCAGTTTTTTTTTTTTTTAATTTGAAACTGTACTCAATTTATATCTATATTTCCTTTGTATTGAAACAGATAAATATAAGCTGCAAGAGCAGGAGGGTTTTCTGTCTTTTGGTAAGAGCTGAAATAATTTAGAAGACAGTTTCTCTTCTGTTTCTAACCCTTACTGTTTATTTCTGAAGAAAGCATTTAAAATCTTCTCTTCTGGCTATTCTGAAATGATAACAAATCATTCTCAGCTACGGCTGCCCTGCTGTGCAGCGGGACACTAGAGCTCCTCTGTCCTCGTCTCTGGTGACACCATTCTACTCTCTATTTCTATTTTATGTACCTTTGAGTCTTTTTTTTTAACTTTTATTTATTTATTTTAGTTATGCTTATTGATCCCGTTTAGGCATACCTATCAGTCACACTCATTACAGGGAATTCGTACCTGTACATGACGTATCATGATGCTTCTTTTTCCCCCAGTATAGTCCTCCTTTCAAAATGACTTCCCTCCCCATTCACAAAGCTCTATTTTTTTATTTTAATTTTTTTTTTTTTTTTTGCGGAAGCGGAGATTGAACTCAGGCCCTTGCACTTGCCAGGGAAGCGCTTATTCCACTGAGCCATCTTCCTGGCCACAAAGCTCTATTTTCATTAGATCCTTCTTTTCCCACTTTTTCATGTTCCCTTCCTCTCCCCTTCCCTGCCCCCATTTCCTTTTCCACTGGAAAGTTTCTTCCAATTTCATAATGTCTGGCGTATATTTATGATTTTATTTACGTTTTCATTTTCTCATGCCAAAGAGATAATGCACCAGTCCCAAGGCCCATCCATGCAGCTATAAATGTCTCATTTTCATCTCTCTTTATGGGAGAATAATATTCTGTTATGTAAAGACAGACACGTCACGTCCATTCATTGCTTGATGGGCATTTGGGCTGTATACAAGATTTAGCTATTAGAAACTGTGCTGCCATAAGCACGAGTGTGTATATAGCACCATGGCATGATGCTTTTACTTCTTTGAAGAAACACAGTTAGGTCACACTGGATCTCTAATCCTACTTTTTTGAGAAATCTCCACGCTGGTCTCCACAGTGGTTACACCAGCCTACATTCCCACCAACACTGCAGAAGGGTTTCTTTTTCCGCTGTCAGACCCACTAGCATTTGTTGCTAGTTGTTTTCTTGATAACAGCCATTCTTTCTGGTGTGGAAGGAATCTTAGTGTTGTTTTAATTTGTATCTCTTGAATGATCAGTGACATTGAACATTTTTTTCATATATTTATTTGGTGTTTTTACTTCTTCTGAGAAGTGTCTATCCATCTCATATGGCCATTTTTGTACTGGATCTTTGAATTCAGAGGGGTTGGGGTTTTTTTCAATTATTTACATTCTCTATATACTAGTTTTTTGTCTGAAAAACAGTAGCAAATTTTTTTCCTACTCTGGGTTGTCTTTTCACTTTGGTGGTAATTTCTTTTGCTATGCAAAAACTTTCTAATAAAATGAGACCCCAGTTAATTTTTTGTAGTAATTTTTATGTGATTGAGGTTTCGTTCATAAAGTCTTTGTCTACACCTGTCTTCCAAAGTTCTATCTATTCTACCTTCCAAGGAACTTATTGTCTCTATTTTAATATTTAGATCTTTCCCTGGCTTGAAATTGTACTATGGAGTTACTGTGATTAAAAACAGCATGGGACTGGAAAAAGAAAACAGAGCAGCAAATGCATGGAGTAGATGAGAAGATGCAGAAGCAGCTGCACACATACTCAGCCAAGCTGTCTTTGACAAAGAGGTTAAACACATTCACTGGAACAAAGATAGCCTCTTTAATAAACGGGGCTGTGGGTGTTGAGTGCTGGGGAGATAGCTTGGTGTAAGCACTTGCCTGGCA
Organism: Ctenomys sociabilis; assembly: GCA_004027165.1. Taxonomy (NCBI): domain Eukaryota; kingdom Metazoa; phylum Chordata; class Mammalia; order Rodentia; family Ctenomyidae; genus Ctenomys; species Ctenomys sociabilis. The sequence goes on from PVKA01035087.1 coordinate 6,927, forward strand.
GGTGCAAGGTTCTGAGTTCAATCCCCAGTACTTCATGCTGTGCTGGCCCCAGAAGCCCAGCTATGGTGGCGCACACCTATAATTCCAGCCCTAAGGAGGCTGAGACAGTAGGTTCACTACAAATCTGAACTACACAGTGAGGCCCTGTATCTAAATAAATAAATAAAGGTGCTGAGAAATAAATGGTACTCTCTACAAGACTAAAACTAGACCCATGTCTCTCACCATGAACTAAACTACTCTATATATTTTATGAGTGAAGAGCTCAAGAATGAAATCAGATGTCACCTGTAGGGATGGTGAGTAAGCATTGTATCACTGGGGCTTTCAAATCAAAGGTGAGTGATAATTTTCCAGGCATGCTGTACAAGGAATGGCCAGTGACTCTGGGTGAGTGGCTGTCTAGCACAGCTACAGCTGAAGATTCAAAGATTTAAAGAACAAAACACAACACAACAGAGCCAGAGATTCTGCTTTCCCTGGGCTTCTGGGATCCCGTCAGTAGTCCCTGGGTGATTCTGCCAGGAACCGTGGTTGGGAACCACTGCTACCTAGGTGTGAGGGCACAGACTGGTCATCCCAGGACTCTGAGAGTCTGATGCAGGAGTGTTGTGAGTTCAAGCCCAGCCTGCTCAATTTAGTAATTTATCACAATCTTGTCTTAAAATTTTTTTAAAGTTATTTTAAAAGGGCTGGGGTTGCAGTTCAGTATGAAGCCTCTACCTGCAATCTCCAGTACCACAAATTAATTAATTAAGTGGAAAATAAAAAGAATTGTCTTCCCATTTTCTTTCAACAAGATGTCACTCAAGGAGACCACCTGCTTCTTCCGAGAGTGGGGGTAGAAGGAATGGGTAGGAGGCATGTCTAAATAGTAATTTTTTTAAATTCTGAATAATAATTAAACATTTGTAACTTTAGAGCCAGTCAGATGTCAGTTTAAAGGGTTGTGGTGTTAGAGTCTCTATGACATTGGAGTTCTTCTCTCACAAGGAATGGAGCACCTTCTCTGCTGTACAGTTTGGAGTGAGTCACTGTCTCACAGCCACCTTTCAGTATAAAATAAAGACAATGTCAACATTTTCCTGGAGATTATGGAAGTATTCAATAAAATAAGCGTTGGCTCAAGCTAAACAAGGTGAATACCAGTTATTAGGTAAGATACCAGATATAAACTGGGGTATGCGTCCCACGCACAGTGCAGCGTAGCTCCTCAAGAGGAGTATTGTTGTCCTGTCTGACAGCAAAGGACACTGGGGCTCCTGGCAGAACACTCCAGCCACTCCTCCCAGCTAGCACCAAAGGTGTGGTAGGTTTTCTGAAGCAAGAACCCGTCCCCAGAGGCTGATGCAACAAGAGGGGTTTAGGTATAAGGAGCCAACTCTTCTGCATGTTTCTGCCGAAGGAAAAGGACATTCCAAATATAAATTTCCTGAGGAAAGTGAGCCTCTATCGCACAACCCAGATTTCTGAGGCCCTGACACCATCTTGGTTTGATCCTTTATTAGATCCAGAAGTTGGGGCAGTTGGAGAAGTATTTAGAAGCTGGTGTTGAGACCAAGGAATGGGAAGACATTCTCCTTATGGGTCTGCAAGGGAAAGTGGGGGTAGGAACAGCAGAACCAGATCTGATAAAGGAGATTAAATGGCCTTACATGTCTGTCAGCAAAGAACAGTCCCTGTGGGAATCCGCAGTCCTGCTGCTGCTAATAAAGTGCACCATATTAGTCCAGCAACACAGTGTACAATATAATGCCCAGGCCAAAGCTGTGGCCTACACCCTCCGCAAACCAATTTCCTGCTAGGTTGGATGTGTAAAAAGGATCCAAACATAGACATTTTTTTCATTGAAAGCATCGCTCATCTGGCTTCGTACTTTAGTCTGCCTGCCTAGCCCCCGACCCCTGCGTTGCCCACTTGGGAACTGGTTCTAGTGTGCTCACTGCAGAGTCCCTATCACACTGGTCTGCGGCACTTAGATGATCCAGCTCCTCACAGGTTTCCAGGGTGCAAGGACATGCCTGGACCCTGCAGTCAGACAAATCACATCCAGTCCTCCTGCTCCCACTTGTACGAAGCACTAAGAGGCGGCCCCTGCTGCCCTGGGTCTGGGCTCCACACCTACCCCAAAGCTCTTGAGGCCTGCACAGCCCAGAGGAAGGGCCTTCCTGGAGGGTCCGGTCACGGTGACAATCACCAAGAACACATGAACAGCCTACTCTTCTGAGACCCAAGAGAACAGGGGATCTCAGGAGCTGTTACAGCACATGCTCCTAGCCACAGGGCCCCCACAGTTTTGTATCACTCACTTCCTTTGGGCCCCACAGGAACCTCAGAAAACAAATGAGCCACTGTTAATCTTGACTTAGTAGAATTGAAACAACACAAAACCAAGGCTCAGAGTGGTGAGGGGTGCCATGGCCTGCTCCAGCCAGCTCCAGTTCATGTCAGAACTCTGGCGGCCTCCACAGGTCCAGTTCACCATGGCCCAAGACAGCTGTGGCACTAGTGCGACTTGGCTGACTACTAGAAGCCTGCTTGCAACATACATATAACAGTGTTTTCCTCCCAGCCTACATTCAAATTCAAAAACTGCTTTCATATATTGCCACCCTGTTTTTGCTTTCTAACAGTTTTGAAGATAAATGTCATTAACCTTTTTCCTGAATAATACAAACGTGGCCTAGAGAAGTTCTCAAAGTCACCATATGACTCCTGGCCAAGCACTTTCCAGACAACCTCAAAATCCTTCCGTGGCCTTCTGCATTCCTGACCACCTTCATAGATGAGGAAACCGAGGTTTTCACAGTGCAGCAACTTCCTGCCCACACAGGAAGTGTGCTGTGGGTTTGAACTCTATTGACATCTATTGACCTCTTCCTGTGTTCAGTCTCCGGCAATCTCCCATCGGCGACTTTGGAGGAACCAAGGGTTTATTGGCAATATTTATTAGCTGTGAATGCACCAGACACAGCCCTTAATCTCAGTGCAATGAGCTTGGTGAATTCTCTCAAGAAATTCAGAAGGTAGATAGCACTGCTCTATATCGAGGGAATGGGTAGCCAGGGTCGGGTAGCCTGGGTCAGATAACAAGGGATAGAAGAAGGCTTGTCAGCAGTTCACGTGCTAGTCACTTGCTTGTCTTTGCTGTCTTCTGCCTGCTGTGAACTATTGTCTGCTACAATGCCTCTCTACAATGCTTTCCTGTTTTGAAGTCAGCTGACTGTGGCCTGAAGTGTCTATGAACTGTAAGCCCAATAAACCTTTCCTCTTTAACTTTTAAGTACTTGGTATTTTGTCTCATTAACAAGAAAAGTAACTAAGACAGCTAGGTGAATCCAAAAGGCTGAATAGAGGGGACAAAACCACAGGTGGGAGCTAATGATCAGAGGAATTTTGGTGGGCAAGGTACATCCAGAAAGAAACTGGGCTCTGAAGCCAAATGCAGTGGTAAAATGCAGCCCTGGTGACATGGTGTCCAGCGGAGGACAACCTACTTACTTGGGCTCCGACAATTTCCAGTACCCCTCAAGCCCACACCCATGACCCACCATAATCTCTTTGTTCTCCAGCATGCAGTCCATCTTGGGCCAAAGTCACAGTGGAAAAGTCACGGAAGTCACAGGAAAGAAAATAAACCAAGAGATGACATACTCCTCTAGGCCTTCAGGGAGGCAGGGTGACATGGGCACGGAGCCAGGCAGAGCGTGGATCTGCCCCCGTGCAAGCTGCTCCCAGCTCCTCTGTTGCCACAGCACCCCACCCCCCTGCTTGCACTCCACCCCTCTGCTTCCTCCCCTACGTCTTCCTGCGGGCAGCAGCAAATGTATGCATGCCTGAATGGCTTGGCAAAACACTTGGAGATTTATTTCTGTCCGACAGTCTTGCATTCTTTTTCCCCCTGCTGACAGCTCTGTCAACTGCACGCTCAGTCTCTGAGGCTGTGAATTGGGATATGTATACCTGGTGCAGACACTGTTGCTAGGACACCAGGCCCAGGCTATGGGTCTGAGCCTCCCTCAAATAAGGTGGCCTTGCAGTATGACCATATCAGAGAACCAGCTCCCTCCCTAGAGGTCACTGATACTGCAGTCGGGGGGTGGGTTCAGAGGCCTGAGAAGTATGGACAGTTGGAGATAAAGATGCATTACCCGCAGATGGTCCCATGACTCTAAATCTAGCTGGATAAGCTCCAACGGCCTTGGACTATTTTAAAACTTGAATGCTAGTAAGCCTTTGGGTAGTGGGAACTAGACAATAAATGTGAAAAATGTTTTTTGGAGTGTGAATTTCTATGTGTGTTTAAAGGACTGTAATTATTACCTTTTTGTGAAAAGAAGAAAATAGCACTTTTTATGACTGTTTTGGAAATTAGGTACCCATAACAGCAAATAAGCTTAGAAGCGCAGAATTTCAGAGTTAGGAAGAAATGTAATTTTCCATGACAAGCATTTGCAGGCTGCACCTGGGAGCAAGGGCCTCAGTGTCCCCACTGAGAGAGACAGGTACAGGGAAGAACAGAGTCACTGGGGTGGACAGGAGCCCAGGGACAAGCAGCCTGGGACAGGCATCAGGGGAGATGCCCAGTCCAGGGGAAGTTATGGTTGTATCTAAATATTGGAAAGTAAGGACTTCTAGGTAGACACAGGGAGAACAAACAGGAAAGGGATGGCAGAGGTCTGGCCCATGGAAATGAGAACAGAGGGGCTCCAAGAGGCAGGGACTTTACCCACGCAACCGACAGTAAAGGTACAGCCAAGAATTCATGATGAGCTTACTCTGAGCCACTTACTCTGTGCCATGGGCACCTACCCTTGAAAGGGACCCAGGTCAGGAAGGCAGTAGGCATCTCCACACCCCAGTCACCCTGCTGAAGGCCAGCTGATCTGGGAATAGACCGATTCATTGCTGGACCCTGAATTTTTAGGGAGAGAAAAAAATGGCCAGACTTTTAAAATTACTCTGAGCTTTATGAGTGATCACTGGTGGTGATTGCCAAACCCCACCTTTCTCAAGACTCCTGGGCTTGAAGATGCAAGGAGAACTTTTGTTCCTAGAGAATAATCGCAAACCTGACCCTGATTCCTGAGCTCAGAAAGGACTCACTCTGCAACACAACTCGAATCTCTACTTAACAGCAGGCTTTGGTCAGCTGGTCCTATCAATGGCCTGGCCAATAATGGGGAGCGACGCAGGGCACAAGGTGCAGCCTAGAGGGGTGCCCTACAAGGCCCTGCCCACATTCCAGGGTGACACAGCTCCAGACATATATCTGGCCTTGAAAAAATCACTTCCACCAGCCCAGAGCAGCCACAAATGTATTTATTAAGCTGTGCCAAGCTTGCGGGGCTATGACACAGCAACACTAACACTGACTGGACATCTGAGATATAGCACGCACACTGTTCATCTTTCTCAGCCTCCGTACAGCTCTGCACAGAGGGGATCATGACATCCTCACTGCCTATGGCCCAGGGCCATACGACTAGACTCATGGTTTAGAACCAGAATGTCAGGGTCAGCCAAATAGCTCAGCCGATTAAAGAGACTACAAGCAGGCTCAAGGACTGAGGGTTCAATCCCTGAGCCTGTCCTGGGGTATGCTGAGAGGACAATTGAGACTGGGCATGACGGCACACGCCTGTAATCCCAGTTCTTGGGAGGCTGGAAACAGGTGGATCACCATGAGTCCAATCTAGTAGTGAGTCCCTGAACATCCTGTAGACCCTTCCCTAAAATTCAAAAAAGAAGAAAGGAGGAAGAGAAGGAGAAGGAGGAGGAGGAGGAGAAGGAGAAGAAGAAGAAGGTCCCCGAAGCCTCCTGGGTTCAAAGGCGGGGCTTTGTGAGGAGAGGCTAGACCATGGGCACCATACTCAGCAGTGGGTGCACCCCTTGCCGAGGTCAGCTGAGTGCACTGCGAGGAGGGGAGGCTGCTGGAGACGGCCACGGCTGAGAGTCTGGAAGGCTGTCTCTGCTCCTCTTTCACTCTGCTTCCTGGCCATCGGGACATGAGTGGCTGTCCTTCTCTGCCCCTCTGCTGTGCAGTTACCACCTGTGGACAGCTGACCATGGACTGAAACTGTGAGCCGATGAACATTTCCTCCTCTAAATTGTAGGTGCTGAGTATTTCATACCAAAGAAGACAAGGAAGCATTGAAGAGAGCGAGCACTCTTGAGCAAGCTGCTTAATCTGTGCCCAAGCAGCCTCCACACAACCATGACGATGATGACTGTGACAAGCTCACAGGACCTCAGTGAGGGCATAGTGGGTTCCTAAGTGTCAAGGGCTTAGGTGACAGCCAGGACATGCTGAGACACCACAAGGTGCTAGCCACCCTTGTTATTTCCACTGTATAGAGGAGGAAGTAGTTCAGCGACAGTGAGTGAGTTAGCACAGGTCACCTAAATTTGAGGAGCTCTGAGTGACAGTCAGGGTTCTTTCCACTACATGGCTGCCATAGGGTTGAGAACATTATAATTTCAAAATTACTACTCAGACATTGTCATATGTCACTGGCAAGCCAAAGACCATTTCAGAGACAATGAACTTGAGCCCCAGCACAGGGCAATGATTGGCCCAAGCCTCAGACAAGCAGACAGGTCAGGACGGTGACCCAGTCTGAGGACAGCTTTCTGTGGTCCACCATGAGAGGGCTCTGGAGGACCATACTGGGTGAGAGAAGTGGGTGGCATCAAGCTGCAGCTGGGCAGGCAAGGCACAGGTGAGAGGAGCTGGCCTGGGTGCAGACATCAGCTGGGGATCCAGCCCCGCTTTGCTTTGCCACTGTGTCCATAAGAACAGTGCAGTGACTCTCAGAGTGAAAGGCCTTCAACTGCTCTACTTTGGGTAAGAGTAGGGGCAACATAACCAAGGGGGGCGAATGGAGCTTGGTCTCCAAGGTCCAGATTGCTCCTGCACCTTCCAAACACTCACCCGGTTGGTCTTCCTAAGAACTGGTGGAGCGAGATCCACAGTTCTACTTTAGAGACGAAAAAACTGAGCTTCAGAGAAATTCAGTGACTTGCTACTGGCACAAGTTCTGGCACCAGGCAGCGCCTGCATTTAGACTCAGGTCTGCTGGCTCTGAAGCATGCTCTTCCTCACAGACAACGTGTGCTATTTCATGGTTCTGTTGAATCGATGCTGCTCTCTGTCACTCATAGCCTTGGCCCAGCAGGAGGCCCTGGAACAGAATGTCCAGCTGTCCTAAGTTCAATCAAACACAGCCATGGAGAGAGGAGAGACCCCCCAAGCACAAGCATCCTCTTGCTCCCCAAGTCACACAGCCAGTGAGAGGCAGCCGTGAATGAGAAGACTCAGCATTGCGCTGTGTGTACCTGTCCATCCCACGGAGCTAGAAACATCACACATCAGCCTGCTTGGCTCACAGACAGCAGACAGGCAGCAGAGCACACCTCTGCAGCTGCACAGATGTCCTGGGAACCCACCTGAGACCACCTGCTGCCACCGCCAAGGGGCCCACATGGGCTGCACCAGAATCCCTGTCCTTCCACACGCCATCCACGAACTTATGCTATACCGGCCCAGGGCTGGCCCTGCAGTACTGGAGTCAGAGCAGGAGCCCAGTCATGGGGAAAACACAGTCAAAGGACAGAGAAAGTGTGGAGGATGGATGGCACAGCTCTGCCCCAGGGGTCTGGGCGGCAGCGGCAGCACCCTAACAGATGACCTGGAGCAGAGGATTGATGACAGATTTGCTGATGAGATGGGGTAACAGGTGAGAAGAGTGATGCTGCCGGTGATGACAGCAGCAGGATCAAGGCCTGCCCTACAAAGTCACCTCCTTGGGGCAGCAGTCCCTGACCGCTCAAGGAAGTACCCACAGCAGGCTCACTGCTACTTTCTTTCTCTTTCCATCTATTAACTGGAGAAGGCTTCACACCTCCTGTTGAATCCCAGCTCTCTGACTGGGATGAGAGCAGCCCCAGTCAGAGCACACAGTCTGTTTCCGTGCTATATCATGTTACCTGGAGCTGTAGGGTGGAGTGCATAGGAGGTGCACAATAAGTATCTGCTGAATAAGCATAGCTGTTGGGCCAGGGAGATAGCTCAGTAAAATAAGTGCCTGCCTGGCAAGTGCAGGGTCCTAAGTTCAATCCCCAGCACTGAAAAAAAAAAAAAAAAAAAATGTTGCAGTAAGCATGTCTCTCATGCATTTACAATTAGAAAGCCAGGGAGCACTTCTTAGTCACCTTTGCCCCCATTCTCCTAACCTATACTAAGTATGTTAAAATGCAGAGAAGAGGAGGAGAAAGGAACAAACACTTACTGAGCAGGGTACGCTGACAGTTCATGTAATTTCAATCTTTATAACAACTTGATAGCTGCTATCATTGTCCCCACCCTAAAAGAAAGCAACTGAGTCTTCCTGCTGGTGGGCGACTTACCTCACCAGGGGCCTTGCCCGGGTCAGCTGGACCCAAGACACGCAGCGACTATACAGACCTTCAGGAGCCCAATACCTCTGCCCTGCAGGCTGTGGTGGGCAGGGTCACTTCTTCCCAGGGGTCTGCCTTGTGCATGTGAAGTCACCGAGTCCAGTGAAGATCTCCAGCATGGAGTCATCTCCTCCTGCTGACTGTAAGGAAGCAGTATGAGAAACTGAGGCAAGCGTACACACCAAGAGTACCCCGCCAGCAAGGCCATTGGGAAGGAAAGGGCTCAAGTCTGGAGTCTGGACAGTCTGGATTCCAAATCTGCAACCCTGATCTCTCCAAGCTAAGCTGCGCTCAGAGCAGGGAAATTTGAAATCAAAAAAGAAATCTCCATTTTAGCTCCCAGAACACATGACGTTTATCACCCCAGATTGCTCTCAGCTCAGTATGAAAACATATAACTGAGTCTGAATGCTTGAGTGAAAGAAAGACCTAAACTTAAATTATTCCACAATGGCACACTATTGTCAGAGATTGACAACCAGTCTCGACACTCGCCAGTGACAGCCGCACACAAAGTAAGCCTTCAAAAGGAGCTCGCTTTTCCTCAATTAGCAGTGCTGCAATGGAACCACTTAGAAAATTACACTATCAGGCGACTGGTGGGTTTTAAACATAATGAGAAAAATAAAGGCTGGGGCTGATGTTTACCATCAGTAGCACTAGAGACGTCAGTGTGCACGGACTGGAGACCACACGTCCTTGGGAACACATGCCGGCCTCAGACTCAACACTTTCTCCTGCATCGGCAGATATGCCTTGATTAACTGCTGTCACTGATGGGAGCTCCACCCAGCAGCAAGACCCAGACCAGGCCTCCTGGACTCCCAAACAAGAAACCCACATCAGGAGACCTTTGTTGCAGGTGACATCATTGGGAAACGGGGGTGCTCAGGGACAGTGTGGAAAGGGCCCTGCCTGAGTGACATCTCATGCCGAGTGTCACTGAGACTGCTCCCCATGGGCCAGGTGCTCAGCCATGAGGAGAAAATCAAGGGTGGCCCAGATGGGGCATAGCTGTGAGAAGAATGGGCACCCCATCTGTCCCCTGGCTTGACTAGGAGCAGGCTCTGGAAAGCAGGGAGTGCTCCTAGGTACTCGCTAGCACTCACTCCAGGAACCCTGCCCCTCCATGTCAAAGGCTCAGAAGAAACCACGCCCGGTTCACTGCACGCAGTCATCAGGGACCCACATGAGCAGGAGGTGAGCTTCGCCAGGGCAATGGAAAGCCTCTACGAGTCAGCGGCAGAGGACCTTTACCCAGCCCCATATGTGTGGAGCCCCAGCAGGGTCTGGGGAAATGGGTGAGGAAGCAGAGACAGATGTTATTTGGTTGACAGAGAAGTTCAGGCTAGGCTGTCTTCTCCAACCTGGATCGTAATGGAATGAGAAGACAGAGATTAGCTTCTATTCCTCTAGTTAGCTATGTACCTGGAGCAGCCACTCCCATGCCCACTACATGCACACACACACACACACACACACACACACACACACACACACACACACCCTGCCTCAGCATCCTCACCTGTGATGGAAGAGAGTAACACGGCTCATTTAAAATTATAATCTATGTTTAGTGAAGTATTACTCCAACATGTTTCCTTTAATGCCCGCAGTACCTTGTGAAATAGATCTAATCATCATCCCTATTTTACAGCCATGAAAACTAAAATCCAAAGACAGATAATAGCACACTGAATGGTCAACATTTCTGTGAGTGGTGGAAATAGAATTTGAAGGTGGCACTGGAGTTCTTACACAGATAACCTGCTCAAAGGCTTTAAAAGCTCATTTCATGAGGGCTTTCTAAGCACCTAGTTGAGGGTAAAAGACAAGGAAGCTAAGTCCTCCCAGTGTGGAGACGGATGTGTGCTCCCTCCAGATGGGGGCCTCGAGTTACACCTTAGTTCATTCCTCCTCTACACAGAACATGCATGGGTGTGCATGTCAGGAAGTGGACAGGACACAACCATCCCTCTGGACCTGGCCCCTGCACTGAGAATCCATCCAGGATCAATGGGATGTGACAGGGACCCAGGACTGGGATGACCCACACCTGGTATGGTCAGAGTGCTGGGTCATCCCCCACTAAACCCCAAATCAACCAGGGCCCCAGGAAAGAGCATCTCATTGGCAGACATGGGGGCTGCAGTCCAGATGGAAGATGTCTCTCAATCTCTCAGAGGCTGGCGGGCCTCTCTTAGAGGCCCCCTCTTAGAGGCAGGCCTGGATTCTATAGGCTGTGGCCAAAGGTGAGGCCTGGAGCCAAAGCAAGGCACACTGCCACCAAGGCAGGACTTGCCAGGCTGCTGGACCCTCCCACAGCTGCAGCAGAGGCCACCAATTATAGCTTATTAACCACCTGTTGAGCTGTAGCAGCCTAAAGGCCAAGCCAGACCACTGGGAGGCCTGTGCTCACCCCTGGTCCTTCGACCTGCCCTCCCATCCCCAGGTGTCCTGCACTCTTGCCCCAGGTAAAGCTCTCTGTCCAGATTAATGAGACAAGGCCAACGACAGAAGGCATAACCTGCAGAGAAATGTTTACTCTCTTCTAATAAACTTCTCAAAAGGCTCCTGAGATCCACGGCTGGCTTCCCCCGTGAACGCAGCCCCAGGTGCCAAAAGACAGAGGCACACGGAAACAGCTCATTTAGCAGGGGACAAATGGGTTCCATTCAGGCCAACAAATAAAATGTGTAGCACTCAGACAGCTCCTACAAAGGCAGGTGTGGGTGGGAAGGACACAGGGCACCACAAGCCACTCACTGGAAACACCTGGGACTGTGTCCTGCAGCCAAAACACACCACTGAGGGACAGTTTCCTTCTAGCATCCCCACAGGACAAAGTCCAAAGGGCTGGATGAAAAACATTGAAATCAAGATAATCTGAGCTCCCGTGTGCTTGCATGAATGTGTGTGCATGCTCGCGAGCCCCTCTCCAATCTCCCGCGACAGTTCACACTCACTGACATCATCTCCCAGAAGCTTCCTGCTCACTCTGCACAGCATAAAAGGCACAAGCAGGGTCCCCAAGAAGGCCCAGAGCAGGCAGGAGCTGGAGCGCCATCACCCAGCCCTGGGCCAGCGCCGCAATCCCAGCCAGGCCCTTCCATGTCAGGTCCTCTCTGCGCTCTGCAGGAGTGCAACAAACTCGGATGGGGCTGCGTGCTTTTTACATTTCTTAATCATAGTACATAGGAGCTAGAAAGCTAGAAAATCACTGGAAACCAAAACCCAGACGCATGGGTGTGCATGTCAGGAAGTGGTCAGGACACAACCGTCCCTCTGGGTCTGGCCCCTGCCCTGAGAATCCGTCCAGGATTCTCAGGGACCCAGGACTGGGATGACCCACACCTGGTATGGTCAGAGTGCTGGGTCATCCCCCACTAAACCCCAAATCAACCAGGCCCCCAGGAAATCTCATTGGCAGACATGGGGGCTGCAGTCCAGATGGAAGGTGCCTCTCGATCTCTTAGAGGCTGGCTGAAGCACTTCTGGTCACACAGCCAGCTAGGTCCAGGCCCTTGTTGCACTCTCTGTGCTGTGTCTTGGCGCTCTCTCTTCCCACCATGCCCTGTAACAAGGGTGATTTCTACAGAAATTAAAAATGAAAATCTTATGTTGTCTCCTTACAAACAGTAGATGCTGGGTATGCATATGTTTCTTTTAATACTCATTCCTTCTAATAAGTCAGACATGCGAATGTGCTGGACATGCAAACACAGGAGAGAGAATCGGCAACTTCCCGCACACAGCTGGGGCGCAGTAACTCTTATGAGAACATAATGTAGTGAACTACACAGCCTCACAATGGGGAGAGGGCAGGAGCGGTGTTCTGCGCGCGCTTCTGTGAGCCGCTCTGCTGGGAGCAAAGAGCAAAGAAGACAATTGCTGTCTTCCGAGCTGGTGCTCCACATCCCTGTGATGCTCCTGCTGTCACAACATCATGCTGCACAGAGCAGACACAGCGGGACGCGCGCTCCCGGGCAGTCCTGGGGAACCATCTGACCTTCACGGGAGTCTGACATTGTTTTCAGTGTCACTTCAGTGTCATTTGTGTTCCTCCCTTTCTGGCTACTTTTTTCAGAGAATTTCTCCAATGAGGATACAAGCAGGGCAAGAAGGCAGAAGTGCTGGCATCCCCCTGGTGGCAGTCAGCCACTGTGCCAGGTGGCAGGGGCCTCATTCACCTTGTCTTGCCCCAAAACTGCTCTGCACAGGACTTGGCCAATGGTGATGTCTGTCAAAACAGTATCCCCTTCCACTGTTTCCTCTGTGGCCCTATAAGCACTTTATAAGAATTATTTCATTTAGCCTTTCCCCCATGACCCTTACCTACACGACTCCAGCCATCTGCAGCTACAGCACTGCATTTGGAAGAGGTAGACTTGAACCTCAAAGCTTGTGCCCTTCACCAGCGTTCTGCCAGTCATTCTCTTTTTCACTGCCCAACCACAAGGTCCTGGACATTGTGCTCCTTTCTGGAATATAAAGAGGAAGGACATATATGCAGGAAGCTACCCAGACACAGGGCGTCATAGAAAGCAGAGGTCTTAGTATTATCTGCCTCGAGACAGAAGGGAGTGTGGAGAGCTTTAGACATTTCCAGGAGTGACAGCCCAATCTAGTAAAGGGCAGAGGAAGTTTCCCAGGGAAATGGAAAGCATATATAGGTCCTTGTCAAATGACCATGGGCATGAAAGGCACTTAACTCGGGGGGCGGGGGATCAAAGAAACAGCAGCAGATGCAGAAACCTGGAGGCAAGAGGACAGGGGTACATCAAGGCCTACCCAACAGCCCAGAACAGATGCCACCCAAAGGGAGAGAGAATCCTGGAAAGAGACCAAAACTGCAAGATGCAAACCAAGGAGAGACCTCCTGCCATGATAGGGGGCTGAGCCTGCAGAAGGCCTGGTGATCCCTGAGGGCACAGAAGCGGGGGGGGGTGCTCTGCAGGACAATTATTACTGCTCTCACTGTCAATGAAATTAAGGAGAGACAGCCAACATGTGGCAGTGGTAGATATGCCACAGGCTGTCAGCATCACGCCAGTCCTTTTGGTGCTCTCTTATGCTCCTGCACAAAAACTAAAGGTGACCTGAGGGCTCCAGGGACTTCCAGCAAACATCTTTCCTGAGGTTTTGGAGGAAGTAGAGGATGGAAGCACAGATCCTTCTCATAGAGAGTGATTCCTCTGGAGCAGCTCGGGTGAAGAACCATCTTGCTGCCCTGGAAGAGCGCATGCCACCCTAGTAGTCCCAGGGCATGGGTGCACATGTGTCCTGAACTTGAACTCCAAGCTTGGTTCCTAGACCCTCCTGGTTGGTAGCTGTAGGTGACCGCAAAATCTTAAGAGTCCCTTACAACAAAGCTGGCATCATCTCATCTAAAGCAACGACAGAGCAGCACCTGTCCTGCATCCTGCAGTCTTGACCTCAGAAGACCCTCCTTCACTGCTGCCCCTTGGAACAAGCGTGAGAGGGAAAAGAAGACCTGCAGATGTCATCTCTGGCCTGCACAGAGGGGGAGCTCAAGAAGATGAATGTCGCTATAGGGTCTAAATTCTCCAATCAAGCTTTACCAGAGCCAAGACCCACGTGTTCATCCCTGCATTCATAATCCAGTGTTTAGCTCCTTTTTGAAAGGGAGAAATGCTGTATTTGACTCACACCCCTTGAAGCCTCTCTTTCCCACAAGGAAAAAATCACATTTCTACTTTGGAAATAGGGACAACATCATTATCAGCCATTTGGCTGGAGCAAACCCATTTCCCCCATCAATCTACAGTAAAAGAAAGAATGCTTGATGCTTTCCTGTTAACCAGAAAGGCAATGGGGAGGCCTCAGGGGCAGACACTTCAGCTGGAACATGCAATCTGCTGATTACCAAGGGGTCCTTTTTGAGAAAAATAAAATGTCATAATCTCGAAACCTGCTCAACGGTATTACTGACAGGGGCTGATTCCCCCTTGACTCACAGCTGTTCCTCCATATCACCTCCCAGAACATGTGGTCTCCAGGCCTGGGTCTCCAAGAGCTGAGAGTGAGACAGATGAATGAGCAAGAACTGAGGAGAAACCTGAGGGCAGCCAGGAAGGACTAAGCAGGGCCTGGACTAAATGCTAAGATGTCCAGTGGTCCCTGAGCCCTTCTCTTTCCTGCATTTTCCATTGCTAAAATAAGGAAGGAAAGACTGCAGATTACGTGACCCTTGCTGGATAATGATCTTACACTCTGAAGAACAGCAGGATGGCAGGAGAGAAGAGAGAGAGAGAGTCCCACCTTGCACCATCACCCCAAGGGTGTGGAGAAGGACCACAGCAGCAGCTGCTGAGGATGCTAGAGATGTCCCAGATCCAAGCGGCCTCCCCACATGCTTAGACTTTTACAAGACTGGAACTAGATTTCTACCACTATAAAGATATTTGCAACCCAGTTTACTTAGGGTCTTGGTTATGAGCAGTTTTTTCTACCTATGTACAATTAGCTGAGATGGCATATATTACCACTTCACGTATGTAACAACATCCACTCCCCCTTGTAAAGAAGAAATGACAAAAGAGCCTTAGGTGGGTGAAGTATTGTTTAGACTGATGCTCTTCTTTCCTGAGAATGACAGGCTCAGAGTCGGTGGTTATTGGCTCTTATCCTATGCACATTTCCAATGAGCATAGTCCACAGACAACACAAAGAGGCATAGAAAGAGCAGGCTGCTTAATAAGTAGAAAAATCAACAATACCAAGATACAACAGCACAACCTGACTGTGTGGGAAGAGACTGCAAGAATATAAGAAACAAAAATATAAGAATTTAAAGTCCATACATCCATGTATCTGAAACTCTTCATGCATGGGAACAGCCTTTCATCTCAAATAACCCTTAGGAAGACCAAAATCAGGGGGCCTGGGGTGTAGCTCAGCAGCATAGCACCTGCCTGGCAAGCACGAGGTTGTAAGTTTGATTCCTGGTACAAAACAAAAGGAACACCAAAAATGTAGCTTGACACCATAACTGATGTTTACAATATTTTTTAATCATATTCGATTTTTAAAATATATAGCATTTATCAACATTTCCAGAGTACTGTTCATCTCGAAACTTGGCTACTTGAAACATCTTGATCCATGTGATGTGATGTCACATACATAAGCTATTTGTACAGTTCATTGATAAATAAACTATACTTGAGTGTCACACATGAATTCAGCATTACAGTCATGTACTCTGTACCTGCTTCTCAGGTCTTGACCATGCGTAATGTCCCAGACATGAGTCCCATCGTGTACCCTGGACCTGTGTGTCTAAATAATACCTGGCCTCATTTGGACACCAGCAAATAAACAGCTATTTGTAACATTGCATAAAACCTCTAGGAGAGGAAAGTTATACTTAATGTGGCTGGAAGACAGAAAAACGTCATTGTAATTATAAGGAGCCATCGCTAAATGATAACAGATACGCCACCAAAAAGCTGGACAGACGATAAGTCAGTTGTCTGCTGGGGAGCGAATCCAAATCCTCTTCTCGTAAATGTGACAAGATG
>PVKA01035088.1:0-22928 GCA_004027165.1 Ctenomys sociabilis
GCTCACATAAAATTATATACATATGGATGTAATGTATTATAGTGTAACAGTTTCAAATGATGTATATTTTGATATTTTACACTGTATAATCATGTCTTCCCCTGGATATGTTTTTTTTTTGTACTGTGCATTGAATTCAGGACCTTGCATTTGCCAGTCAGTTGTTCGTGCCTGCTGAGCTACAATCTCTGGCTATCCTGGATATGTTGACTATATATTGCTAAAATAAATTTATAGTGTTCTTTATAATAGTAAATCTATAATTAAAATTATAAATTTTAAAGTACAACTACTTATTGCACATATTATATATAAATAATAAATGTTTCTTGATATATTAATCATAGACATTTGTAGCAAGATATAAGTTACATGGACGTATATAAAATATTGAATTTACATGACATGAAATATAATTATACTTGTTTTTTGCTTTTTGTATTTTTTTAAAGTATAACTTTGAATTTATTCTTTCTTTCTGAATAGAGTTTTCTTCAGTCTGTTAAGACCCAGCTCTCCTTGCACGGGCTTTGGTGGAGGTTGTGGGGCAGCACCAGCAGGTCTAAATCTGGGTAGAGATGTTCTGTCTTTGCCGGCTTCATGAGAACGATTTCTGACCACTTTGCCCTGAATGGCACAACTTACACAGTAATGCATCTTCACATACAGCTTGGGAAGCACATAACCATTGAAGTCACTCACTTCAGAAATGTCCCTCATAGCAGTGGCCTCCACTATGTTCCAGATAACAAACTCCTTAATGGCCTTATCCTTGGGTATGCACCTGGCACAGTTTATGCAGTGAATAGGCTGCACATGACCATGGCCCTTTTTGGCACAACTTTTTTCTTCATCTTGGAAAGGAGGACCTGAAAGTTGTTTTGTGCTTTTAGAGGCAGGTTCTCACTATATATTTCAGGCTGGCTTTGAACTCAATTGTGTAGCTCAGCTGTCTTCAACCTCATGGCAATCCTCTTGCCTAAGCAACTTGAGTGCTGGGATTACAGGTATATGCCACCATGCCTGGAAATATGTAATTCTATGTATATAATTGTACATTTTTGTCATCTGTATTGTTTTACCTGTTAGATATATATCATACATAATTGATCTTAAGAGAAAATTATGAGTATATGCAGTAGTTTATAAATTTTTGGGGGTTGGGAAGGTAGCATGGTAGCATGCATAAGGACCTGGTCGGATCTCTGGTATTGCATGCTTTGCTGGACTCCCAAATTGGGCATGGTTGCACATGCCTACAATCTAATCACTAGGGAGGCTGAGAGAGGAGGATCACTTTTTTTTTATGTATCAATGCAGGAAATGTATAATTTATAAGGTATATGGAATACCATATATAAATTGATAATACAATATATTTCCATAGTTTTTCATCACATATGTAATTATATAATTGAAATCTTTATAAAATGTTTCTTCACTAGGAGAAAGATGGTTGTTATTAGTATATCTGTTAATATTAATTCATGTATATAACTGTCTTTTACTAAATCAATTAGACACAGTTGAAGTAATGTGATATTAAACTTCCATGTCTGATTTATTTCACTTAAGAGTGGTTTTTTAGATCTTTTTGAGACAGTCTTGCTACGCAGTCTATGCTGGCCTTTAACTCACTTTGTACCCCCAGCTAGCCTTGAACTTGCAATGATCCTTGTGCCTCCTGATGCTGGGATTAGCATTGTGCACCACCGTGCCTGGCTCAGGAATATGCATCCTTTTACCTATAAATACCTGAAGTTTATGCTTTATGGCAGAGTAACATGTTATCATATGTAAGTAGCACATTTTCCATATTGATTCATCTGTTGGACATGCAGGCTGTTTCCAGTATTTAACTACTATGAATTTTGGTGCTATAACCATGAGTATACATGTATGAATGTAATATAATGCCTTGTAAAACTGTCAGAAAGATACCTAGAAGTAGAGTAGCTCGGTCAATGGAATCACTAATTTTTAGTTTTTTGAAGGTTCTACACACTGATTTCCATAACAGCTATAGCAGTTTACATTCCAAACAACAATGAAGACAGATTCCTTTTCCCTTATACCTTCTCCAGCAGTTTGATTTATTGATGGCCCTCTTCCTGAAGATAAAATCTTGGTGTTGTTTTATCTTGCATTTGTCAAATGGCCAGTGATGTTAAACTTTTTTTTTCAAGCATTTCACCTGAGAATTATTCATTTCAGATGCCCATTTTTTGATTGGGAATTTTAAATTTTGAGATTTTTTTCTGAGTTCCTTTTTGTATATTTGGGGCATTAGTCTTTTGAGGAATGGCTCCCAAGAATAATTCACATTCTGTAGGTTGTTTCTTAACATTATTGGTGGTCTCCTTTGCTTTATAGCTTTTTAATTTGGGCATTTATTTATTTATTTTTTGGTAGAACCAGGGATCGATCTCAGGCCCTTGAGCTTGCCAGGGAAGCACTTATTCCACTGAGCCATCTCTCCAGCCCCTTGTAACTTTTTAATTTGAAGTGATCCCATTTGTTGATTCTTTTTTTTTAGACTAAAAGTTTATTGTTGTGAAAACAGAATATAGATCACATACTGAGTGCTTTTGTACTTACCGTTTTATACCTAAAAAATCAGAAGGCTCCATCAATATAGTCTCAAAAAAATAAAATTCTCTTATATACAGCCCTGACCTTCCAGCTTCTGTTTCCAAATTTTAACCCAAAGCCACATCAGTGGTGTGGTCCAAGCTGTCAGGCTCGCCTTGTGGCACCTGGTCATGACACTGAGAGGTGTGTGTGTTCTCTCTCAGCCCTGCTTCGGTGATCTCTTGAGCATGTGACCTTTGTTGGGGAACCAGGGGCCACTCCTCAAGGCTCAAGCCAGGTGTCTTCCTCATCACTGCAAGTCCCCTCAAGAGAAAAGCTGTCCTTGGCTGAGAGCCCAGCTCAAGACCCTTTCACAGGAGGACAGAAGTTGCAGTTTCCCACATCAGTGTCAAGGGAGCCTGTCTTAGTTATTCTTCTCTCATTGCTGGAACAAAATACCCGACACCTAAAATGAAGGAAGGAAAGGTTTATTTAGCTCACAGTTACTGCAGGTTTCAGTCAATACTCGGCTGGCTCCAAAGCAAAATGGCACATGGCAGAGAGCATTAGTTCATGGCAGCAGAACAACAACAATGTAACAAAGAGCAATAGCTAAAGAAAGTCTGTCTCTCTGTCTCTTATATTACATTCAGGCACTCTGCCCCAGGCTGGGGAAGGTACTCATACCCATAATCCCAGCAGTACTAAGATCCCTAATCCTCAGCCTTGGATCACACGTAATCCCAGTGGATCATGAGTTAATCACAAATTCTAGAAGTTCCTACCCCATGACTACATGAGGCCTTGGGGGGACAACTAGACACAAACCATAACAGAGCCCCATAACCAACACTTACTCTGTAGATGCCATCATCTGCCCCAAGAAATGATCTGCCCCAAGAAGCAGGGTGTGCTGGGCTCCAGGACTTGAATCCACCCAAGGTGGGTCCAGAACCAGAGGGTTCAGCATTGAAGAAAGCAATTTCAGTATGCATTTCTCTGTGTAACATCAAAAAAACCCAAAAAACCTTGTGTGACCCACAGTCAGCTTTACACACTGAGCCAAGTGCACTTTGGCCCTTGAAGCCACTACAGTGGAGGGACAAGCAATGCAGGGTCCAGAGCACCCACTGGGTGTCGCTCTTCCTCCTCTTGCTCTTTCCTCTTGTGCCTTCTTCAATTCAGTTATCAGATTCAAAGTCTTGGTGCACCCACATGATCACAATGATGACTGCATTGAGCAGCAGCGAAGCCAAGAACACTATGGAAGTGAACATTCCCCTGGAGTCAAGGTACTGGTATTTGGAAAATGACCTCCAGTTCACAGCAGCCACTTCATTGATGTACTTGGCTCAGTAGACTAAGGTCGCTAGGCTCACAAAGAGACCGATCTGTAGTCCATACTTCTCAGCTAAGAAGCAGGCGAGCAGCAGGCACAGCATATGGAAGACAACAAGCCCCAGGAGCCTTGGCTTGGCCCAGTCTATTTGCTGTGAGCACACACCTTTGGGCACCCTGTTCTTGGGAGGTTGTGGCCCCTCACTAAGTCATAAGAACAAGGCACCCAGAAAACACAGCCAGGCTGCCATGATCACTACAGGGATGCTGAATGGAAAGGAGATGACAGAGAATGGGACAGCATGGTGTCCTGGAAACCAGCCCTTTCAGCTGCCCCATTTGTTGATTCTTGATGTTATCTCTTTTTCTTTCTCCCCCCCCCTGCATTTAGGATGGGGTCTATAAGGTCTCACTACACAGATCAGAGTTGTAGTGATTCTCCTGTTTTCAGCAGGCACTGGGAATACAGTGGTGAGCCACCACACCCAGTCTCAATCACTGCCTCAAGGGTGGGGCCGGCATGGCACACTGGGAGTCAAACCTTAGAGGCTGTGCACTGCCTAAACAAGTGCTTTAGTCCTTTGAGCTATCTGGACAGCCCTGAAAACTTCTTTTCAGAAAATTTTTGCTTATGCCTACTTTTTCTGGAATTTTACCAATTTTGTCTTCCTGCAGATTGTTTCTGTTTCAAAATTTTGAACTTTGACCTACTTTTATTGTAGTTTAGAACATGGTGACAGGGATTTAGGTTCATTTTTTGGGATGTAGATAGCCAGTTTTTTAAGCATCATTTGTTAAAGACGCTATTTTCTCCAGTGAAAGTACTTGGCCCCTTTGTTGAAGATTATGTAGCTGAATGTGCTCCAGAGTTGTTTCTGCATATTCTTTTCTGTTCTGCTGATTCAGAAATCTGTTTTGTTGCAGATACCATGCTGGTTTGGTCACTAGCTTCATAGTATAGCTTACACTCCAGGATTGTGATGTTCCTTACCTTGTCCAGAATTGCTTTTGTTATTCTGGGTCACTTTGGTTATATATGAATTTTAGCATTGCTTTCTATAGTTCTATGAGGAGTGCCAAATTAATTAATTACTTAATTACTTAATTAATTAATTTTTTGGCAGAACTGGGGATTGAACTCAGACCCTTGTGCCAGGAAAGCGCTTATTCTACTGAGCCATATCCCTGGCCCAAAGAGTGCCAAATTTATTGTGACTGACAGTGAATTAAATTTCCATAACAGCTTTGAAAGAATGGCCAGTTTGACAATATTGGTTTGGCGTATTGAGGAATAGGGGATATCTTTTTTTTTATTAACAGAGTATTAACTCAGGACTTTGCACTTGCCAGGCAGACATTGTGCCACTGAGTTATATTTCCAGCCCTACAAGTTCTCATGTCCTTTTCCATCTCCATATTCAGGATATTCCTGGTTCTTGTCTTGGCCCAAGAAGTCTATATTTATAATCCCAAAAGTACATTATTGGAATCTTACTAAGTTACTTATCTACCACTCCCAGTGCAACCCACAGTGAAAACTAAAGACACTAAGACACTGCACAGGATACTATAGTTTTCACGTGTGTGTGTGTGTGTGTGTGTGTGTGTGTGTGTGTGTGTGTGTGTGTGTAGTACCAAGGGGCCCTAAGTCCAGCCACGAAGATGGCTTTCCGGAACAAAGAGACTGACCCAGGGCTGTACCTGCATTTTATTCAGTGGAGAAGGAGTGTCTCGAGGAAAAGAATTTTGGGAAGTAGGTGATTACTGTGAGCTAGGCTAGGTGGATGGTCTGCATTTACATCTGTGATATGCAAAGTATAATTTGTATTATGCTATTGAGGTAATATCTAATGTTTTAAGGGTGTAGTGCTTTACCTCTGATGTGTAATGTTTCAAGCCCCAGGAAGTCATCACCTCTATCTCAAGGCTGGATCCCATCCAACAGCGTGGAGCACTGGCTCTTCATCCTGTCTCAACCCGGCTCATATTAGAGTGCAGCAGGTGTGGGTTATTAGGGAAACATGTGTACTATCTTCAAAAATTACCACCAGCACCTTGGCTAGACCAGTATACATTGCTTAAGGCCAATTGAAAGGATAAAGAGAAGTCCTAGCCAGCTCTATACGTATCAATATAAGAAAATAGGGTCAAGGGGTCGGGGAGATGGCTCAGTAGAATAAATGCTTCCCTAGCAAGCACAAGAGTCTGAGTTCAATCTCCTGTTCTGAAAAAAAATAGGGTCAGGCTCAGCCAAAATGAAGATAATCACTCTTCTTTCAAGGAGAGCTGCTCAGGTGGTCCTGCACAGGATACTATAGTTTTCATTGTAGAGATATTTTACTTCCATTGTTAGGTTAAGTTATACATATGCTATTTATCTGGATGTTATTGAGAAAGGTACTTTTTGACTGATTTCTCTCTTGGTCAGTTTATTGCTAGTATAGAGGAATCCTGCTGAGTGTGTTGACTATATCCACCTCTAACACTCAAATTTGGTGTAGTTGTCTTTCTGTAGTTTTTAGGGCCCTCTATGTAGAAGATCATGTCTTCTGCAAATGATGGTTTAGCTTGTTTCTTAAATGCCTTTTCTTTCTCTTGTCAAATTGCTCTGGCTACTATTTCTAGAACAACATTTTATAGGAGTGTTAGTGTCAGACATCTTTGTCTTGTTCCTGCTTTTTGAAGGAACAATTTCAACTTCTTTACTGAGTATGAGATTGGCCATTGATCTGTCATAGGAGGCTTTTATCAGCTTGTCATGACCATTTTTAATTTTGTTAGCACATGTTTGCAGTTCAAAGTTTACGGTCATCTTAGGGAATTATTACATATACATAGCATAGCTTGTTTGTTTTTTAAATCCTCTTCCCTCCTCCATCCCTATTCATCCAGTTCCTCTATTCCATTTTTTTTGTAGATATTATTAATCTTAGATCATGTTATGGTGTATAATGTTTATATTGAGGTTATCAGGTTCTTGTATATGACACACATTTATTCTACTTATTTCCCTTTCTCTACTCCTTACCCCTGATGTTTTTCCCCTTAGACCACTTCTCTGTTAGATGTCCATTCCCTTATCCCCTTCACCCCATCCTGTATTAGTCTCTTTGCATCACTCAAATAGTAGATACCGTATGGTGTTTAACTTGTACGTTTGGTTTACTTCAGTCAGTATTATATTTTCCAGGGCCATTCATGGTCCTACAAGTGTGTCAAATTTGTCATCCTTCATAACAGAATGGTATTCCATTATATGTAGATACCTTTATTTTCTTTAACTAGTCATCTCTTGATAGGTATAAAGGCTATTTCAAGGATTTGGCTATTATGAGTTGTGCTGCTATAAACATGGCTGTACATGTATCACTTTAGTATATCTAAAGCTCTTTAGGGAAAGATACCTAGCAGGGAGCCACTGGATCATATGGAATTTCTAATTTCAGTTGTTTGAGAAATCTTTCTGATTTCCATAATGGTTTTAATAGCTTACATTACTCCCAACACTGAGGAAGATTGTCGTTTTTCACTATAGCCTTGCCAGCAATGGTTTTTGTTTGGTTTGTTCTTTTCTTTCTTTTTTTATACAGGGTCTCATTATGCCATTCAGACTCATTGTGATTCTTCTGTATCAGTCTCCCTAGCTCTGGGATTATAGACTTGTGCCACCATGCCAGGTTTGTGGGCTGGCATGGTGAACCTGGAGTTCCGGGTTGGCATAGTATGCAGTACTGGGGATCAAACTCAGTACTTTGTACTTACCAGTCAGGTGCTTAAACTGTCGAGCTATCTCCCCAGCCCTATTGTTTGGAAGATGATGAAACCTTAGTGTTGTTTTAGTTTGTAAAACTCTCTTTACCTGCCAGAGATGCTAATATATATATTGACTGTATTTTTCCTCTGTGAAATGTCTGTCCATTACACTTACCATTTGTTGACTGGATCTTTAATTTTAGGTAGTAAACTTTTTGAGTTATTTATATATTCTAGTTATGGTGGTTGATACATTGTGTCAACTTGAGATGTCAGAAGCTTGGCTGGATCCACTTGACCATTCCATGCCCTGGGGTTTGGGGCCCCACCCTAGAGTGGCTCAGTACAAGAAGGGCACATAAAGGGGTTGAGGAAGGCTTCTGTGTGCCCCACTTCCTTGGAGGAGTTCCAGTCTTTGTTACACCACTTCAAGGTATGCCATTTTGCAGCCACGCTGCTTCGAAGAAGCTTGATCTTCACATCTGTGCCACTTTGGAAAGACGGTGGAGCTCTATTTTTCACAGTCAGTGTGGAAGGAAGGGTGAGGGGCTTCATAGACACCACAGCTGCTGCTCCTTCCTCTGCTCTCCGCTCTTCTCCACTGCCAAAAATTGCTGCCTTCTTCCCTGGAGCAAGCCAAGTATTGACTGAAACGTTCACTAAGTGTGAGCTAAATAAACTCTTCCTGGGCTGGGGAGGTGGCTCAGTGGAATAAGTGATTCCCTGGCAAGCGCAAGGGCCTGAGTTCAATCCGCAGTTCCACCAAAATAAATAAATAAATAAATAAATAAATAAATAAATAAATAAATAAATAAATAAATAAAAAATAGCCTAAAGAGCCACCTACTCCACAGACAGAACAATAATATAGTGTCTCAGTTACTTTTTACTCACTGGTGGGGCAAAACACCTAACACCCACAATTAAGGAAGGAAGGAAGGGTTTATTTATTTATTTATTTATTTTTTGCACAACCAGGGATTGAACTCACACCCTTGCACTTGCCAGGGAAGTGCTTATTCCACTGAGCCATCTTCCCAGCCCCTTAGAAGAAAGTCTTAAAGTCTTTTTGTCTCCATATGGGACTCATGAACTCCTTAGGGAGTGGGGTGTTAAGCCACCTGATAGCTCTACATAGGCTTCAAAATGTCTAGAGTTCAGGGCAGCGTCTCTCCCAAGTGACACTTCTTTAGCTGTGATGGGCTACTTGGTGGATGTACTTTAGCAGGGTGGATCCACTTACCCCTTCCATTTTGATAGGGTGAAAGAGACTCCATTTTTCCTGTTTCTTCCATTTTATAGAAAGACACTAAAGTTCACTTAAACTATACATGAACTCCTCCACTCTCTCCCTTGTACCCAAACCATAAGTCCCCTAAAGAAAGACAGAATGGCTCAGTAGAATAAGCACTTGCCTGGCAAGCACATGCCTATAATCCCAGCACTCTGGAGGCTGGGGCAGGATGATAGCTATAAATTTGAGGCCAGCCTTGGCTATGTAGTTCAAGGCCAGCCTGAACTACAGAGCAAAACCTTGTCTCACAATAATAAAAAGGCTTTGATGATGTATTTATAAGCTGCAAAATATATATAAGATATATTAGGATTAAGAATAGTGTGTGTTCTTTAAATGTTCCCTTTTCTCAATCAAGACAGTGCTGTGTTAACCAGTTCTATACACATGTGATCTGACAAGGCCATGCATTGCCCTGTGCAGTGTACATCTTATTTTCTGCTGAGTCTACTTTGATGCTGTATCTAGGGGACAAATCATAAATCATAAGGTTATCAGCTATGTACAAATGGGAAGTATGATAATCCTATGGGATTATCTTGAGGAATCAGGGATGGAAGCTACTTAATGATGCATCTTACATCTATCAAACCTCACAGTTCAGGGGTACATTTTGGTCCTTTTTTAAAAAAACTATTTTCTTTTTTGGTAACGGGAATTAAACTCAGGGCCTTACATTTACCAGGCAGGTGCTGTGCTGCTGAACTATGTCCTTGGTCCCAGGGATACATTTTATAAGATGATTCAGGACACTATCTTAGACATTCTTCTTATTGCTGAGATAAAATATCTAACACTGGCAACTAAAAGGAAGAGAGATTTATTTATTTATTTATTTATTTATTTATTTATTGTATGGGGGATTGAACTCAGAACCCTGCACTTGCAAGACAAGCAGTTATTCTACTAAACTATCTTTTCAGGCCCAGGAAAGATTTATTTTGGTTCACATTTTAGTCCATAATCAGCTGGCTCCAAGGCAGGACAGCAGGGCATGGGAATGATGGAAGAAAAGCTGCTCAACTCATGGCAGGAAATAATGAAGGACGGAACTGTGGAAAGAAATATACCCTTCTAAGGGCTGAGGAGATGGCTCAGTGAAGTAAGCATTTCCCTGGCAAGTGCAAGGGCCTGAGTTCAATCCCTGGTTCTGTTAAAAAAGAAAAAAGAAAAGAAAGGAAATATATCCTTCTAAGTCATGCCCCAATGTCCCTCCTCTTCCAGTCAGACCCCACCTCCTAACAGCATATGTAGCTATTTACTAACATAATCACTTCCCCAAACCTCATCTGTGAAGACATGAGGCTTTAAGGTGACATATATAAACTATAACATTTCTATTTCTGGGCTACAAAGTGCTCATGTTTACCACTATGCAAAATGTATTCAGTCCATCCCTGAATTGCTAAAGTTTTAACATTTCTACTGAAAAGCTGAAAGTCTCTGCTGAGACTTAAGGCAATCTCCTATGAGCCCCAATAAATATCAAAAAAGGATTTAAAACACTTCCTATATATAATGGTACACTGTAAATCTTTGAATTCCAAAAAGGAATAGGAGTAAAGAAACCAATGGGAGTAAAGCAATACCAAATCCCATAGGGCAGTCATTAGGTTCTGTGCTTTTAACTGCAGCACACAGAGCAAATTGTTTAGCAGTAAAATGTGATATTTGACTTCCAAAGACCTTGGGTAACCCTGTCCCTACAGCATTACACGGTTTTTCTGGCTTTTTTCTTGATCTGGCTTTGTTCACCCCTTCTGACTTTACCCAGACATCCACATTTCTGTTTTCTCCATATGTTAGGCTCTGGGGTCTCCATTGCACTTTGTTTCACACAGCTTCATCCACTGGTCTTTTCTGGGTATATTGCCTGGCCTCTCAGATCTGAAATCTGAATGAAAACCTCTTTAAGCAGCAAGTTACTATCTGCACTTGTCCAAAACGAGCACTGTATGGATAATGCCAAGCTCTGCCACCATTTTGAGTAGTAGCCAGGCCCCCTTGAATTATTCATTCCTTTCTTCTCACATCTCCCTCCATTTCTAGGTCCTCTTCCTACTGGCAAAATATGTTTTCCTATTTCAATTATTTATATTTTATTTTGTTTTTTATGCTTTGGCTTTCTTATATAAGAGAAGAAAGATACATTTAGGTGGCAGTGTATGCACCTTGTGATGATAATGCTAAATGAAGTAAATCAGACACCGAAGCTTAAATAACTTTTATGTAAGAAAGAAGATATAGGTTAACTAGTTGCTTAGTATATAAGACATAAGCTATCTGCATTTTGTTCATCTGAGAAGAAGTTTGTATTCGTATCAGATGCTCACTTTTAGATTGGGTCTTTTATTATTGAGGACCTGATTATTATTTTTTAAAAATATATTTAGTATGGGATCTACAGGGTCTCACTACACAGATCAGACTTTTAATGATCCTCCTGTTTTCAGCCTTGTAAGCGCTGGTATTATAGGCACATATCACCATGCCCAGTCTTAATCCCTGTCTCAGCATGCCCCAGAGGCAGGGCCTGCACAGCACACTGGGTTTGAACCCTGGTGCTTTAGTTTGCTGAGCTGTCTGGCTGGACCTTTGATTCTTTATGTGTTCTTTTTTAAAAATTTATTTTATTTTAAGTTATTTTTGATACAAGTTTTCATTATCGCATGTGGTACCAGGGCTTGAACTCGGTCTTAGCACTTTCCAGCCAGGCGCTTCATCCACTGAAACTATCTCTGGCCCTCTTTATGTGTTCTTGATAAAAGTTGTTTGAGGGACAGTGAGCTGAAATTTCTTCCCAATTCAAGGGTTTTATTTTCATTCTGTCAGTGATTTCATTTGATTTGCAAAATGTTTTTACTAAGATGAGACCCACATATTGATTCTTTGGTATTTCCTATGCAATTCGGGTTTTGTTTATAAAATCTCTGCCTACTCCTATGTCACGATTTATACCTACTATCTCTTCCACTAGATTTAGTGTTTCTGTTTTCATATTTAGATCTTTGGTCCATTTTGACTTTAGTTTAGTGCATGGTGATAGATACGGGTCTACTTTTAGAGTTAAGCTTGTGGAAAGACAGTTTTTATGGCTTTATTTATTTATTTATTTATTTATTTATTTATTTAATGGAACTGGGGATTGAACGCAGGCCCTTGCACCTGCCAGGGAAGCGCTTATTCCACTGAGCCATCTCCCTGGTCCCTATGGCCCCATTTATTAAAGAGGCTATTTTGCTTCCAGTGAATTAGGGGTTTATGAAATAATGTGTTATCTAAGCCTGGCATTAGCATCTTTGACCTGGTGTTTACTGAATCCTTAAATTTCTTTTGTTTCTTGAGAGTTTGGCCACCTAAAACTGTTGGTTTTTTTTCAGGCTTTTTGCTTCATAAAGCTGAGATACTAGTTTTTTCTTATTGATATGAAGAAAAGAGAAAGAAGAGACCTTCTGTCTCTAGGCAGTCACTTATCCCTGGGAGCTTTGCTATTCCTCCCTAACTCCCTCAGAAAACCACTCTTTTAAAGCAAAATCTTTAGTTTACCTTCTAAACCTAGGTAGCTAAAAAGTTTTCCTTCCTTCCAGAATGTTTACCTAACTCATACCTGGCATTCCCAGTGGACCTTTGTGCTTCCTATTGCCTCTATTCAAAGGCAGCACATTTCCCTCTGCAGAGTGTCCCAGCTAACCTCCTTTATATTGGTACCTATTCACCTTACCCAAGGCCAGTAGGAACATTTGTGAGCAGTAATGAAAAATTTCCTGAACTTTCCATTTTCAGTTGCTTTTATAAAATTATAAATTATATGATTAAATATATGTGATGTCCAGGTTTGAATATCCTCTGAACATTGGAAAATGACCAGGTCTGTAGAACTTTGTCAGTCTGTGTATTTTATTTAGTCAGTGCTAATGTTGATTCAGAATTTATGCTGATAGGATTGTTATATGCAAAGGATTAGATTTATCCAGGAATGGTGACATATACCTGTAATCCCAGTACTTTTGAGGCTGAGAAAGGAGGAACACCACATATATGAAGCCAGCCTGGTCTATATAATGAGTTCAAGGCTAATCAGAGCTACATAGCAAGACCTTGTCTCCAAAATAAAAAAAATTACTAGATAAATTATGAATTTTCAATTGGATCAGATTCTGAATATTAGTGCATATTTAAGTTATATTAAAATGTAGGGCTGGTCAAATAGCTCAGCAGATTAAAGCACCTGAAAGCAGGTGCAGGGGCTAGGGGTTCAATCCCAGGGCCTGCTGCAGACCAGCCCCTGGTTTGCCCTGAGAGGGCAATTGAGACTGGATGTGGTGGTGTATGCCTGTAATCTCAGCTCTTTGGAGGCTATAAACAGGTGGATCATTATGAGTCCAATTATGCAGTGAGACCCTGTAGACCCTGTAGTCTTTGTCCTAAAATACATTATTATTATATCTTTCCCCTTCCAATATAGGGATTTTTCACATGACTTGTTTCCCTCTGCCTCATGTTTTAATTAATTAATTAATTTTATTTTCAGTGGTATGGGGGACTGAATTCAGGACCTTGCATTTGCTTGGCAAATGCAATTGAGCTATCCTCCTGGACCCTGCCTTTTTTACATGCTTTCTCTCTTTTTCTTGGACTTCAAGCTGCCTTTAAGTGAGCATGAGCTCACTTGTCCCTGACTGAAAACTCAGTGTGAACCCTCTAGGTTCTTAGAAGTGGGGATGCCCAAGGCCCCTGTGTCTTTGCCTCTAGGGACCCTTTTTTTTTTCTCTTCCATTTGGTTCAGAGAGTGGGGTTTCTATCTCAAGACAGCAGCTTTCTCTTTCTGGTGAACTGTGAGTCACTTTTATTGCCTGGTACTAGGTTTTGTTTTCGCAAGTCCTTTTTTAGTCTCCAGCTGTTTTGGGTTCTCCACCATCCCCATGAATTTTATAATTTTATAAAGCCCTGATGGTCCTGAGGGGCTCTGTCCTTGAGTGGCAGCCTCTCTCCCTTGGCCTTGGTCATTTTTCTAGAGTGTCAGTGACTTCAGGAGTATTTTGAGCCTCCAGATCACTACCATAAGGCCCTTAATGTGACAGTATAGGAGAACATTCAGTTAACATCTGTGCACATTATTGATTTAGTACCTTCTGTGAATTGTATGATGTCCTCTGGGAGATTAGTCAGGGTCAGAATACAGTATTCTCGGCCCCTTTTCCATTATATTAATCAGCCTGCCTGTGGTCTCAAGGGTGTATTCTCTTATACCCAAAGGGTCAAGGTATGACCTATAATAGCAGGAAGGCATGTTATAATATAGGAGTTTACATGCAGTATATTTTTTTAAAAGAAAGGGTAGCACTATATTCCAGGCTGACTACAAACTCACTATGCAACCTCTTTATTCTAATGCCTCAGCTTGCCATAAAGCTGGGATTACAGGCATGCAACAGGATGCTTATATTCTAGAACACCTTTGGTTTATGTCATGCCTTAGAACTCTCATGCTATCCCTGTGTAGCTCCACACATGAAATCTTCCAAAGAATAGTCTCCTTACTTGGGTAGGCTGAGATGAAGAGGAAAATAGCAGTGCCATTTATATGTTATAACTTATCAAGAGTTGTCCTGAAAACAAGAAAGAAGGGATATGAACTCCGAATAGTCTGAGAAGTTTTATTGCTAAACCTGAGCAGGACCTCTTTGCATGAGCAGAAAAGAGAAGGTGTCTCTACAGGATAAGATCTTTTTTTTTTTTTTTGTGGAACCAGGGATTGAACTCAGGCCCTTGTGCTTGCCAGAGAAGTGCTTATTCCACTGAGCCATCTCCCCAGCCCCGCTAAGATAATTTTTATAGCATTTATGGTGTGTTTTTGAGGGTGTGGGTTGGGGAAACTGCGCTGTGGCTTGCTAATGTGTCTTCTGTGACCTACTGACATTTCCTCTGTGACTTTCTGGCACTCTGAGAAGTGCTTATGACCTAAGTAAAGTGAAACTCTGAGCTTTATCATTTCTGGTTTCAAAGAAGTTTAGGAAAATGAGTTATCATTCTTTTCTTGTCTACTTCCTGCTTAGAGAAGTTACAAAGAGGTTTTTTTTCTTTTCTGGAACCAGGTATTGAACTCAGACCCTTGTGCTTGCCAGGGAAGCACTGATTCCACTGAGCCATCTCCCCTGCCCACAAAGAGTTTTTTTAAGTTTCTTTTTTTCTTAAATGAGGAATCAAACTCAGGACCTTGGGCTGGCCAAATAGCTCAGTGGATTAAAGCACCTGCAAGCAAGCACAGGGTCTGGCACGCTGAGAGGGCAATTGAGACTGGGCATGGTGGCATAAACCTGTAATCCTAGCTCTTGGGAGGCTGTAAATGGGGATTACTATGAGTCTGACCTAGTAGTGAGACCCTGAGCACCCTGTAGAACTTTCCCTAAAAAAAGTCAAATAAAAAGACAAACAAAAAAACCAAGACAAAACAAACTCAGGACTTTGTGCTTACCAAGCAGCACTTGTGCCACTGAACAATCTACCTACCCTCCCCCACCCGCACCCCCACCCTTTTATGCTTTAGAGAAGGAAGAACATTTGGAGGTGTTCTTGGGTAGTTTTCCGAGAGATGGCCACTATTTGTTCCTGAAAACATCTATGGGATAGGTCAATTATATAGAGAAGAAAAGAGTAATGAGCATTAAGGAGGTGAGGAAGGATAGGAGCCAATGGAAAGGAAGGGGAAACAGATCACTAGAAGAGCATTCAAGTTTGGCAACCCATTCATGCATGGTTTTTAACTATATCTGTTGAGACTGGATTTGTTGGTGTAAAAACAGTATTTTTCTTTCTTTTTTTTTTTTTTTTTGCAGAACCAGGGATTGAACTAAGGCCTTTACGCTTGCCAGGGAAGTGCTAATTCCACTGAGCTATCTCCCCAGCCCCCAGCATTATTTTTGAAAAATAGCAGATGTTCAACTCTGTCAATCCATCAGGCAATCAAGGCTTCTGTGGCTTTTAGGACAGCACTTTTGGGGGACTGAAGCCAAGCAGTCTAGTCGATATTGCAGGTTTCCTAGTTGATCAGAGATATCTTTGAGTCCCTTGGTAAGTTCTTCTAACAGCCTGGTGAACTCTTGAGAGACTTCTAGGGCCCTGATTTCTATTTCAGTTCCTGTCATTATTTCTGACACAGGAAAATGAAACTCACAACCTGAAAGATACCTGGGTTGAGTTCTTTTTCTTTAAAATTGAAAAATGAATTTTAGGAACAATGGAGTTATGGGGGGGAATATTCAGAGTCCTACTACACAGAGCAGACTTGTAGTGACCTTCCTGTTTTCATCCTCCCAAGCACTGGGATTATAGGCACATACCACCATGGGGGCAGGGCTGGCATGGCACCCCAGGTGTTGAATCCCAGTCCTTGGACCTGCCTAAGCAGATACTTCAGTCCGCTGAGCTATCTGACCATGCCTAGTAGCAGAATGTACTTATTGGGGGAAAGAAAGCTCCTGTCCAAAGAGGGAAAGATGGGCGACCTGAGTGGGTTGCCCCTGGAAGCTCTCCTTTGTAGGGAATTTTTAATAGAGTAAAACCATGCGGTGAGGTGGATCTAAGGTGGAAAATATGGGAACTCCCTTAGGTGGGCATGAGGTGGTACAAAACTCATCAGCCAATGAGATTATAGCACCATTGCTCAGGTAAGATTAAATCCAAGACCAAATGAGGAATCCAGTCATGTAGCAAGCAGGCAGAACAATATCTCTTCCTCTTGGAGGTTGAGTATTGACTCCTTTGGACTCTCTCAAGGTGATTGGTACCTATTTAGAATGCCAATTCCTGATGCCCATCCATCCCCAGGGAAGTATTTGGCTGTATTTGTTTACTCCTTTGTCTTGAGGTCTGGCCCAGAGGAATGTCTGTCTCTTCCAAAGTTGCAAAGTCACCTTGTCTTCCATATTGTTTCCTTGAGGGTCTGGCTCTGTCTGTCTATATTTCTATCTAATGTAGCTGCCTATAACATCCCCAGGATGGCTATCAAGGGCACCAGCTGGATGACATGTTCTGCCCTGACATGGGTTATAGAGGAGAGAGGGATAGGTAGATTGGCTTTTGCTGAGGAAGGGGTGGGAGTGAGGAGGCCTAGTGGATGGGTTCTTGTCCAGTTGGTAGGTAGGCAAATGTGTGTCTTTTCTCCACACACCTGGAAGATGTCCATCAGTAGGGAAAGTCATCCCATGAGATCAAATCAAGATACAAGGAAGAGGTCTGAGGTGTGCTAGACTGCCCAAATGTTAGACTGCCCAAAATTTGTGCCCTGTATGTGAGGAGGAGCTAACATATACAGCTCTCAAGGAGGAAAGAGATGAAGCTGGTTGTAATACATTAGGACCCTCTTGGCTATGAATAGTTTTGTTTTAGGAAAACTCTGCCATCAAGAGTATTTAAGTGTTTTCATTTTGAGGAACCTCCAAGGGTTAATGGTGTGTCTTTCAGAGGATTCTTGCCCTTGTCTTGGTAGATGAGGTAGTGTTTAGACTGCCTTGGAAGGAAGTATACCCAAGTACCTATAAAATGAGTTCCCAGATGGTTAAAGTTGTGAATATCAGAAGGTTGGAGATGAGTAGTAGCTTTGCAGAGGGAGGGATATAAAGAGCTGACTGGGTATTCTTTTTTTTTTTTTTTTTTTTTTTTTTTTTTTTTTTTTTTTTTTTTTTTTTTTTTTTTTTTTTTTTTTTTTTGTCTTTTTGAGACAGGGTCTCACTGTGCAGTTCAGGCTGGCCTTAAGCTCACTTTGTAGCTCAGACTGGTCTCGAACTCACAACAATCCTCCTGCCTCAGCCTCCCATGAGTGCTGGGATTACAGGCATGCACCGCCATGCCCAGCCTGACTAATTATAATCCTCCTGCCTCTGCTGGGGACTAGGAATTTAATTTTTTTTTGCAGAACCGGGATTGAACTCAGGCCCTTGTGCATGGCAGGGAACCTCTTGTTCCACTGAGCCATCTTCCCGGCCCCACATGTTAGTCTTCTGCAGAGGCTCTAAAACTAGAGAGGAGATGGATGTGAGTCTCTAGGGATTAGAGCTGAGGGAATGATCAAAAATAGAAGTGGTTATGGAAAGATGAAAGGAATTTGTTTTGCATGCTCTTGTAAAAGACCAGTTTTTCATGGAGAAACTGTCACTCTTCCTCTTGTTGTGTCCCCCATTCTTTGAGTAGTGTTATTTCTTCGAATGAATAGGAAGGTATATCAGGGCTAGGGAGATAGCTTGGTGGTTTAAGCACTTGCCTGACAAACACAAGGACCCAGGTTCAATCCCTGATACAGAATGCCATGCTGGCCCCCAGAATCTAGGCACGCAGAGCTGGCCACCAAAACCAGGCATGGTGGCACATGACTAATCCCAGCACTGGGGAGGCTGAGACAGGAGGATCACTATGAGTCTAAGCTATGTAGTGAGATCCTGTACCAAATAAATAAATAAATAAATAAATAAATAAATAAATAAATAGTTTTGTTTTGTTTTAAAAGGAAGGTTAAAAAAAGTGAGGAATGGGGCAAAGGTTGGTAGCTGCCATTTTGCTACTCTGTCAGCCTCATTGTTTCCACAAGTGATATGTCTGAGATAATTGTCACATGAATTAGGTTTTTGATGGCCCTTGGAATGAGTGCAGCTCTAAGGGGTAAACTGAGCCACCTCGAGAGGGTCTAGGGGCTATACTTTGTAGGGGTGTTTTTGCCGTTAGAAATCCCTTTTCATGCCAGATTTGGACAGTTAAGTGTATGATGGTATATATGTATTTGGAATCTGTAAATATTGAGGCTTTATCTTATGTGATAGTGATAGCTGTAGTGAGTGTCATGAGCTCTGTCTGTTGTAAAGTTGTCCTGTGGAAAGGGCTGCCACCACCTAGATTACTTCTCAGGGATGGCGCAAGGATTTGCTATCATGATAGCATTCAGTAATGGTGTACCCTGTCTGGGAAAGGTTGGTCTTTGAAGCTCTTCCATCAGTTAACCAATTGGAGGACCCTGAAAGATCTTTGACATTATGTGATGCAAGCAAGCGAGATTAAAATCAAGGAGCTCAATATAAAAAGCCCTTCCTGGTCCTTGCCTACGTCTGGGAAGTTTATATTTGTAATCCCATGGATAAGTTATTGGAATCCCATCTAGTTAATTCCAATCTACCACTTTCAGTGCAATCTAGGGTAAGAATAAAGGGACTAAAGCATATTTATAGTTATTCAGAGCCAAGGGGTCCTAAGTCCAACCATGGTGATGGCTATCTAGAACAAAGGCCCCAACCCGAGGCCAAACCCAGGTTTTATTCAGTCATGAAGGAGGGTTGGCTTGAGGATGAATAACTGAGAATGGCAGGAAGTAGGTGAGTGCTGTGAGCTAGGCTAGGTAGGAAGCCTGCATTGACCTCTGCAGTATGCAGAGAGGATATGCAGGGAGTAATCTGCATTGCACAATTGAGATGGTATGTAATGTTTTGGGGTCCTTTAGCTATGATGTATAATCTTTCAAGCCTCAGGAATTCATAGCCTCTACTTCAAGGCTTGATCTCAGCCAATAACATGGCTGGCTCTTCATCCTGTCTCAAGCCCGCTCATATTAAAGAGCAGCAGGTGTAGGTTTCTGGGCAAACACACATTCTGTCTTCAAAAATTACCACCAGCACCTCAGCTAGACCAATATGAATTGCTTAAAGCCAATTGAAGTGTTAAGGAAAAGTCCTAGGCAGCTCTGTCCATATCAATACATAAAGTAGGGACAGGCACAGCAAAAATGGAGACAGTTGTTCTTCTTTTAAGGAGATTCACCCAGATGCTCCTCTACAGCTCAGTGCACTCATTTTGGGCTTGGAATCTGGGGAGTCAGGTATTGGCAGGCTTTAGGACAGATGAATGACAGAAGGTAACTGAGGACATGAAAATTAAGAATCCAGAGCTTAAACTCAGGCCATAGAGAGGAGTTAAAATAGGATGGCTGCAAAGGTCAGAGAAGTTATGTGAAGAATGTAGCTGTAGGGGATGGTGGACAGTAATGTTTTGGGCCTCAGAGATAAGGAGTACAACTGATGGTAAGAAAGGCCAACTTTTAGTTGAAGTTTATTTTTTTGGTTATAATTGTTGAGAAGACAACTTTTATTACAAGACTGAGTTACTTGGTAAATAGGTAACAGGCTGTTGTCTCCAGTTGGCTGTAAAAGTAGCCCTAATATTTGTTCCTTTTAGCTGGTTAGAAATATCAAGAAAGGTTTATTAGCCAAAAAAAAAAAAAAAAAAAAAAGGCTAGGGAGATGGCTCAGTAGAATAAGCACTTCCCTGGCAAGTGTAAGGGCCTGAGTTCAATCCTCTGTTCTGCCAAAAGAAAAAAAAAGGTTTATTAGGACTAGATAGGATCAAAGCATGAACCTTTAGGGGTAAAAGGAAATGGGAATTAAGTCTATTTCAGACATTCTTTCTTATAGATCTC
The DNA here is from genome assembly GCA_004027165.1 of Ctenomys sociabilis. Taxonomy (NCBI): domain Eukaryota; kingdom Metazoa; phylum Chordata; class Mammalia; order Rodentia; family Ctenomyidae; genus Ctenomys; species Ctenomys sociabilis. The sequence continues at coordinate 20,412 of PVKA01035088.1, forward strand.
TATGGGAAACCTCATTAGGAGGATTTTGTAATGAGTGAGAAATTTGTGATTCAAAGTCTAAAAAAGGTAAGAAGCCACAGGGAGGAAAGGAGATCTTATTTTGTGGTGGGGAAAGGAAGATTGTTAATAGCCTGCTTTGGGAGTTGGGGTATGTAGCAAGTGGTAGGGGTAAGGTGAAGGCCAAGGTAAGTGACCTCTTGTACCACCTGGATTTTATGTTCTTGTGATAGGCAGTTGAGTTAGACAGAAATATTGTAGACAAGACTGGGCTTGGTGGTGCGTGTCAGTAATCTCAGTGCTTGGGAGGCACTCAAAACAGAAGGATCACTACAAGTCCGATCTGTGTGGTGAGACCCTGTAGACGCTGTACTAAAATAAATAATTTTAAAAAATATTGTAGACAGTCGGATGAGGCTAGGCTCTGGAAAGAGACAATATGGAAGAAAAGATGAATTGGATTGCTTCAGAGAGAAGGGTCTCATTAAGGAGTACAACTGATAGGATAAGGAAGGGCTCAGAAGAAGTTGAGGGAGGGCTGGGGCTATTGCTCAGTGGCACAAGTGCAAGGTCATAGTTTCGATCCTTGGTACCTCCAAAAAAAGGTGAGGGAATATATATATAGATGCCCTCCTGTGATAGAAAATATCTCTTGGTTTTTGTTTGTTTGCTTTTGCAGAACTGGAGATTGAACTCAGGCCCTTGCACTTACTAGGTAAGCACTTAATTCTACTGAGCCATGTCCCTGGCCCAAGAATATCTCTTCCTAAATGGGATGTGGGTTAGTGGGGAATTAGGAAAGAATGAGTGGAAGCTATATGGCCTACCAAATAATAAAGGAAGGAGTCTTGGCTGGGATTTTTATTATACCCTTTATTCTAATAACAAAGATAGAAAAGAGGAGCATAGTTCTCAAATATTCAATAAGAACAGATGTTTTCTAGTTACCAACATTACTATACATGATCCTTTGATGATGTTGTGGAGGGGATTTTGGGATTGAGATCACCTCAACTGGCAGATGAAGATAAGGCCATGAGTGTCACCAAGTCTTCTGCACATGTCAGGTCATGTGGAATGGACAGAATTCAAGGGATGGGCTGACTTCTGCAGAGGGCAATGCATTTTCCAGTGACTTCACTTAAGACAGTGTTGAGTTCCATTCTATATTAAGTTTTGGGGAAAATAATTTCATAATTAAATTTTGATTAGGGCTTGTCCAAGGCCTACTACCTTGCCACAAGGACTTGTTATATAGTATGTGGGAACCTATGTACATATGCCTTTGGTGACAGATGAGGCCTCAATGGTCCGATGATGCCGTGATGCCCCAGGGCAAGACAGCATCAGCTGTAGACATCCTGGTTCCTAGAGAATCCAGTAGTTATTTCACCTGGGGGAAAAGACAAACTCCTTAACCTGCTATCTTGCCCCACCTCCTCAACAACATAAAGATCGTCAGCATAAGGTCACATTGCCTCTGAGTCATCAGATAATCCCTTCAAATAAATAAACTAGGGCTGGGGAGATGGCTCAATGAAATAAGCGCTTCCCTGGCAAGTGCAAGGGCCTGAGTTCAGTCCCTGGTTCAGAAAAAATCTATTGCTTCCATTTGGGGCCAAGGAGATGGCTCATTGAAATAAGCACTTCCCTGGCAAGCACAAGAGCCTGAATTCAATCCCCAGTTCTGCCAAAAAAAAAAAAATAAAAAAAAAAATAAATAAATAAACTAACATTGTCTTATAAAAAATAAAGTTAGGAGGGTCAGGGAGATGGCTCAGTTGAATAAGCGCTTCCCTGGCAAGCACAAGGGCCTGAGTTCAATCCCCCCCTCATTCCAACAAAAAAAAAAATAAATAAATATTTTGGGCGTGGTCAGGCCCACCAAACAGTTAAGGAGATTAAGCCCCTGTAAGTAGGCGCCAGGGGATTTGATCCTTGGGCCTGCTGTGCGGGCCCCACTCCCAAGGCCCACTGAGATGGCAATTGAGACTGGGTGTGGTGGTGTACATCTGTAATCCCAGTTCTTGGGAGGCTGTAAGCAGACAGATGACTAGGAGTCCGATTTAATAGTGAGACCCTGAACACCCTGTAGACTCTTCCTGAAACAAAACAGTCTGGGCACAGTGGAGCTCATCTGTAATCCCAGTACTAGAGAGGATTATAGGAGTCCAAGCTATGCAGTGAGACCCTGTACACATATACACAGAAAATTAAAAGGTAAATACATAGGTATCAATGACCTTGAAAAAGCCAGGGAGGGCCTATGAGATAACTTAGCAGGCTAAGTGCCTGCTTAGGTAAGGTCAGGGACCAGGGTTTCATCCCTGTTACTGCATGATAGGCTGGGTATGTTGAGTAGGCCTGTAATCCCAGTGCTGAGGAGGCTGAAAACAAGGATTAGTGTGAGCCTGAGACCAGCCTAGGCTACAAAGTAAACTTATGGCATATCTGAGCTGCATAGCAGGACACTGTATCAAAAAGTCAAAGTCTCTGAAAGCATACTCCTTGTGATGAAAA
>PVKA01035089.1:0-22874 GCA_004027165.1 Ctenomys sociabilis
TCCACTAGGTAAATAATTATTGAATCTTTGATATAATTCAGCTATAAAAAAACCTGTAAATATAATTTCATGTATGCACCTTGTACAATACCAAAACGTTATGAAAACAGTTTGCAATGTATTAATTCATCGACTCTGTATGGTTAAGGTGTCTTGAAACTGTCTGATTGACATTTGTATTTTAATAAAATAAAAATAACTGGAAAAAAAAAAGAATCACAGAATGATGCAAGTGAGGAAACATTTAAAAATTCATGAAAGCCACAAAAAGCACACTCATTGTTAGTAAAATGAGACAGTAGGCACTGCCAAACACAGTCTATATCATTGTATACTTATTCATATCACTGGGTATTATAAATGATCAAGTTGAAATACACAGGAAATAGGAGATGAAAAGATTTGGGCAAATATTAGCAGGATATAAAATAACTGATATTCATCTTATACATAATTGAAATTGCTGCTGAAAACAGAAAAGAAAACAAAATTAAAACTTAACAAAGCTGACAATTAACACCATTAAAGCAGAGCCTTGCTTTGCTAAGAACTTTCGGGAAACTTTCTGAGAACTATGGACCTGGACAACTGCCTCCTGAGCTCTCCATCTCACCCATGTCTGGAATGATGTGCGTGCTACCATATGTGCTTTTCTATGTAGAGCCACTTCTTTCATTTTAGTTTTGCTTTGTTGTCATACAAAAACATGAACACAATGACACAGTCTGCTAATATTACTGTTCTATACATTAACAATATCCTCTGGGCTCCTAGTCCACCACTTCTGCCCATCAAATTAATTTTAAGAACATTGGCCATTCCTTTTGTGATAAGATGAAATCTCTGTTGTTTTGATTTATGTTATCTTCGTGGCCAGAGGTGTTGAGCCTTTCTTCATATATTTATTAGCCATTTGAACTTTTGCTGTGAACTGTCTACTCATTTCACTTGCCCCTTTTTTTACTAGGACTTTTATTTTACAGGATGTAATTTTTTTGAGTTCATATTATGCTCTTTTCTTGGAGCTTTTTACTCCACACTAGAGTGAAATATGTCGGGGGAGGTTGACTGAGTGACTGATTCAGACTTCTAGAGGCCCTCTCTGGGCATTGTCAGTTTCATTTTTGCTCGTTTTCCTTTAGTGGAATTTATCACATGAGCCAACTGCCAAGCTAATTGAAAGGAGGCTGAAATGTAGGCTTAATGTTCCCAGGAAGAAGACATGAAGTTGGTGTATATCTGCTTTCTTCTCTAATTTATGATATAGAAATAACACTAGCGGTCTTTCTCTTCTAAATCAAGAGGAATGAATACTGTAACTGGGAGAGAAGTTGAGGATATTTAAGAATATTATACGTTTACGTTTCATAATGGCTATTTAAGAAGCTGATAAAAGCGTATTTTAAATATATCACTTGTGAATTCAAATGTAATCATTAAAAGATCTAAACTATTAATATAAACAATTTAAATTAGGAGGTGAAGCTGTGTTTGGAGTGGGCAGAGATATGCAGCAATTTTATTTTCTACCATGTTTGATTGTCACTAATGTATTTTCTTAAGTTGAAAAAAAGTTCTGATTTCGGTTTACTGTATAACACCAGAGTTATAAAGGTTGCATTTGGAATGAAAAATGCCATAATCTTCAAAAGGCATAAATAAATTAAAACAAATACAACATATATTTGAAAAATAAAGCACTTATTATATACAAAACTTAAGAGCATATAAACGTAAAAAATGGTACATCAACAATTGGAAATGAGAACTTACCTATTAAAATGTGCGAGATTATCATAAATATGTACATTCATATATGAAATTTTATGCTTTTACATTAGGGATGCTCTCAAAATAAGATAAAATATCAGGCAATAGTTTTATTCCTCTTTTGAAGACCAACCAAAACTGGATGAAGTACTATTTATAAAACATAACTTTCTTATTTTTTTCCATAATTTTATTGAAAAATAAATATCAATGAGAAATTTTAAATTAAATTATTAGGACAGATTCAATAATTAATACATTGCATTTTTTTCTTAGTGGTTATTTGCTGTAAAAGATGCAGACATGATAATCTGTTTACAAACATTATTAGAGCAGATCCCTCTATTCACTGAATTAAGATAATGTAGCTGTATATCTATCTTAACTATTTTGAATAAACATATACAAAATAGTCATTCAGTTGTATTCCCTGTTTTGTTTAGTTTTGTCATTTAAATATTATAGGTATGTGAATTCAGCAAAATATTCAAAAATAGTCCAGTAGTCCATAATAGTATTGGATTTTCTGTATGTCTGGCAATGTCTGATGTTGTTGACTTGAGCCTTTTACAGTTCAGCATAATAACATGGCTTTACTTTTTAAACTTTCTTTTTATACTTTTCTGCTGGATGGTGAAAACCAAGATAAAGCAAGACCTGTGAAACAAGAATTGTAGCTTTTGTATCTGATTAAGGTCAGTCAAATCCCCTGTACTGCTGTTTGTAGATCCTTTGTCAGTGTCAGCCATCTGGATGAGTTATGGCCATTGCTTGACCAATCTGCTCTCTGTGAAAGCCTGAGAGAGCATTTTATCTCCATGAGACTCTCCTTAGGCACACTCCACATCATCAGCCACTTTCCTCTTTGGCCCTATAATCTACTTGATTAGAAAGCTTTGGACACAGCCGAGTTGCATGATGTTACAGTACAGGTTCTCATATGTCCTGAGTCTTAATTGATCTTGAAAGGCTAAGGCCAACATGTTGGCTGTCTTGTGGCCCTCCCTTTTCTCTAATTTTTGGTCTGCAAACTTAGGTTGTTAAACTTCCAGAAGAGAAGATTATTGTTATTACCGTACAACCTAGGCTGTTGAGCTTAACCTCACTATCTGTCTGAATATCAAACATTTTAGGATTAACATGGAACAGGTATTTCTCATCAAGTATTAATCTGTTAAACTTTAAGTCCCTGTAAAATATAATGTAAAAACTTAAACAATTAAAATATAGTTTAAGTAAACTAACAAACAATTATATATGTTTACACATAAATTAATAAATCTTACCATATACAGCATTGTAGCAGGACAGTTCCACAACAGTCCTTTTCTTGTCTCCTGCCTTCATTCACCACCTCTCTCCTTTTTAAACAAACATCTACCTGAGAGAAACCATGGCAGCAACCAGTATGTCCTGACAAACAGCACATATTCAGATGACCAGAATGACAGGCCATCCAAGCATGTACTTACTATTACAAATTGTCATCTTCAATGTGGTTACATGTTTCATAGGTATCAGCATATATAGTTAGTCAAGGTGAGAATCCTTCCAATTAAGTACTAGATTTTAAAATCCTCTGATGAGTCTGAGGATAATTGCCTTACCCATCCTGTACATATAACTATATGGCTTTGCCTCTGTCGTGTTTCCTAGCTCTTCCTCATTTCTCTTCATTATCTAGTCTTCAAGTTCTTGCTTTCCTTTTTATTTGTAATTCTTCTTTTGAGTTCTTATACTAGAGAGACTATATGATATTTACTCATGTGTGTCTGTTTATTTCACTTATGAGTATATGTTCAAGTGCCATCCACTTAAAATGAAGGCTTGGAGTTTATCATTCTTTATAGCTGAGTAATACTCCATTGCATAAAAATACATCTTTTTCATTCATTCCTCAGGTGATGGGCATCTTTATTGTTTCCAAGATTTTGCTATCACAAATTGTGCAGCTATAAACATAGGTCCACATATATCACTATGGTGTGATATTTTCAGATCCTCTGGGAAAAATTCCAGTAGGAGGATAGCTGGTTTGAATGGGATTTCCAGTTATAGAAAATATAACTTTTAAAGTACTCAATTTTAGATAATTGCAGTCCACTTGGAACTTTATAACAGTATGCAATAAGTTGAGTAGCTTATGAAAATAGAAATTTCTTTCTCACACTTGTTCTTGCTGCTGACATTAAGGCATTTGATTCTGGACTGGTGAAGATCATATTTGTATTTTTTAGACAAGGTTGTCTCACTATATCTTCAAATGGTGGATTAGAAAGCGATCTTTCTGGAGAACACGTCTCATTTAAGGGTGATGTCTAACTCTTGAGGGCTTCAGGCTCATGCTCCTTTCACTTCTCAGAGGAAGCCACCTTCTAATATTGTAAAATTTGTATTTTTCTTAGTGTAGGAATTTGGGAGTAGGGAAACACATTTGAAAATCATGATAATCAACAATGTATAATGATCTACAAAAGATGAAAAATAAATGAGAACTTCTATAGTTGTTCCAGCTTACTGACTTAGGAGGACTCCTCCTGAACCTTGAAGATACTTTCACTGTAGAGACAGATGTGGTAGATGAGGAGGACAATGCAGAGATGACAGTGGAAGAAGGACTGCAGAGAACACAGAGCACCTTCCTTGGCCATGTGGGTGAGGACTGGTTAGGAAATGCATGAGAGCCTTGGGGAAAGGAACCAGAAAACAACAGGGGAAATTATTGCTAGAATTATACAGATGTCAGAACAACTCCTGTTTCTACCAGTCAAACTAAAAAACCTGATACGTTATGGCACATTGAGTAGTGTACTCAAGGTAGCTTTTCATCAAATGTCAGGTCAAATTATTCTTTGGATAAATTTGCTCATCTCTCACCTAACAAAACTTAAATGCCCCAATTTTAAAATTTCCCCAGGAAATTGTGTCTCAGAACATAGGCTAAGAGTATTTAAAGAGGCTCAGCCAAGTAGCTTAGTGGATTAAAGTGCCTGCTTAGGCAGATGCAGGGGCCAGGTGTTCAATTCCCAGGCCTGCCATGCCGGCCCTGCTCCTCAAGATGTGCTGAGATGGCAATTGAGACTGGGCATGGTGGCATCTGCCTATAATCCCAGCTCTTGCGAAGCTATAAACAGCAGCATCACTATGAGTCTGATCTACACAGTGAGACCCTGAACACTCTTTACACCCTTTCATAAATACAAAAAAAAAAAAAAAGAATGTTTAAAGGACATAAGTGTTTTTTACTCAAAGTAGAATTTACTGCTGGTGGAAGTACAAAATGACATAACAGCTTTTTAAAATATATTTGCATTAATTTTAAAAGGTAAATATCTAATGGATAATACCTACCATATTAGCCATTTTTCAAAGACAGTTGTTTACCCACGACTCCCCCACCAAATACAGTGGCACCTCAGTTCACATATTTAATTCTTGCCACGATTTTGATCACAAATGGAACTGGACAAGAATCAAATCAAATGTGCCCATAAAATCAATGTTGAATCTAACTATTGAATTTGACTGGGTTCCTAATCTATTGAGTTTGCAAACAGAATTGGGGAAACAATCAAGTTTGTGAACTAAGGCACCACTATGTTTCTGCATAAATACTCATACATTAATATTCACAGCAGTTTTGTTTTGAAAATCAAAAACTGGAAACTACCTTTAGAAGCATCAGTCCATCAACGTGTTGCCATAGAAACAAAATATTCTATATTTATGTGGTAGAATGCTACTAAGCATAAAAAGAATGAAATGAAAGAACTAATATTGAATGAAAAAACATGGGTGAGTATTCATACAATTATGCTGACTGACAGAAACTACATAAGAAACAGTTCATACTACATTCATAGGGTTGTGTAAAACTCTATGGAATTCCTATTAGTATTTGTTAAATTACATTTTTTTGTTATATAGGTCTTGCTTTATCTTGGTCTTGACCATCCATCGGAAAAACATAAATACAAGGTATAAAAAGTAAAGCCATATTATGCTGAGGTGTAAAAGGCTTACATCAACAACTTCTGATATTGCCAGTCATGTAACCAACTACTATTATAGTCTACTGGACTATATTCTATTACTTTGGTGAATTCATGAACCTACAATATATGAATGGCAATGGAATACCTATTTCTGACAAAAGTAAACAGAAAAGGAGAATATAAATTTTTATATAGTGATACACACACACACACACACACACACACACACACATATATATATATATATATATATAATCTGTATATATAAAATAGCTACCAGAGATATACAATTGCTTTCTCTTAGTTCAATGAGAAGATAGTTTCAACTAAGTGTTTCGACTAGATACTATGTCTAAATCTTGTCCTATGAATAACTACTTCAAAGATAACAGTATGCAATGTATTAATTATTGTAACTGTCCTACCAATCTGTTTTGAAACTGTCTCATTGCTACTTCTTTCTCAATAAAATCAATATAAAAACACAAAAGGAACAAAGAAAGATGAAAAAAGTATTTAGTAAATTAGAACAAAATGATGATTGCTTATGACAGGACAGGGAATATTTGGAATTGGAAGGATACATTTGAAATGGGAAAGAGAAGATATTTGTTAGTGATGTTTACATACATTAGTATTTTTTGATAGTTTCACATGTATGCACATATTTTAAAATTATTAAATTATGCACTTCGAATGTATTCAGTTTGAGAAACCCCAAATGCCCCTTGGGTGTAGTGAGTGTGAGCAGTTCAATGTTTCAAGGTTGAAGTGTGTAGTGTCTGAAAAACAGTAGCTTAGAGAAGATTCCCAGTGAGTACATGTTCCTGAAAAGCTGCAAGTGAACTGACGGAGATTAAATATGATTAAATGATACAGAAGAATTTGATCACACTTTGAGGAGAGACTATAGCTCTGCTGACAGTGGCTGGCTAGATGCCAGCTGGGAGGCAAAATAAAACTAATAGTTTTGCTTTACAGAGACTTGGAGGAGTGTATCAGGACTAAGAGGCATCTGCAGCTGAAACTTGCATGGAAAATGTGGGTCACTGTTTCCAGAGCAGCCTTTCACAGTCAACAATTGGTGTAACGTGGGTAGAAGCACCTAGAACCACAGTCAAGAAACAAAAGCTTCTGGGTACACCACTCCTGGGAAGTACTGAGTGTTTGAATCTGGAACCCAGAGGATATCCTTTGATCTTTTACACTGCCAGGTTCTTAGAGGGATAAGACAAACACAGTTGCAGGAGTCTGCCAACAGTTGGAGAGCACAATGGAAGCAGTCCTGCAGAGAGGTAACAGCTGGTGAACAGACACAGGTTGTGGAGTCAGAGGTCATTCTCAGCCTGAGTTACACAGGAAAGGAAGCTCATATGGGCACCACCTTCACACTGTCAGCAGATCTCTACACCCCTCACTATTCTGGGGAAAGACTATCACCTTAAACTTTGAGCATAGACAGATATGTCCTGGCATGAGTTTTGCTCCTTAACCTCAGGCTGGAGGAAAGATCCACAAGTTCCAAATAATAGAAAACTTTCTTTTATTATGTTCTGTATTATTTTTAATTAATTATATTGAGAAACAAATAGCAATTACACGGTTTCAAAACCAATTAATTGGACAATTTCAATAAATAATACATTGTATATTGTCTTCATTGTGGTTATTCATGGCACAAGATGTAGACATTGTATCCTGTCCAAACACTATTAGTACAAATCTTTCTTCTCATTGAATTAAAAGAAAGTAGCTGTATATCTATCCTAACTATATACAGATACAAAATAGTCCTTCATTTGTATCTCATTTTTTGTTTAGTTTTACCCCAGAGATGGGTATTCCATTGTCATTTAAATATTGTAGGTGCATGAATTCAGGAAAGTAATCCAATATAGTCCACAATTCCATAATAGTAGTTGGTTATCCTTAGGACTGGCAGTGCTAGAGGTTGTTGACGAGCCTTTTACAGCTCAGCCTATTAATATGGCTTTAGTTCTCATACTTCTTTTTTATACATTTCTGCGGAATAGTTAAGACCAAGATAAAGCACGACCTACTTTTGTATCTGATAAGGTCAGTCATGTACCCTTAGGATTTACCCTGAAACACTGTACCACAGTTTGTAGATCTTTGTCAGTATCAGCCACGTGGATGAGTCATGGCCATTACCTGACCATTTTCCTCTCTGTGAAAGACCTAGTCTATGTATTATTTTTAATTAGTTTACTTTAATATGTTTTTATTCTTTGCTCTTCTCTTCTTTCACTACATTTTTCCGGTTTTATTCCATTATTTTAGCCTTTTGTTTTCCTCTATGAATGTGCCTGTGTATGTCCACTTCTCTTCCTCTTGCCTTTTTTTTTCTTCCAATATTTTATACAGGGTCAGGGAATTCTGCTTTATCTATTTATATCTTTCCTACTTTTATACATATATCTTCACCAGAATTCTTTCTCCTGTGTCTTAATCATTCTCAAACTGTTCACTCTCCTCTCCCAGTTTTTGTCTCTGAATTTCCTCTAACATTGATATTAGTAACAAATATTTTCCCATCTGCATTTTTCCCTACCAATTTTGTATCAGTCTTTTCCCTGTTACATCCTTCTGAAATATATTTACCCTTACCATCATAAGAATACGTTGCCCCTTCCTAGTTCCTCCTTCCTATACCACATAGCACAAGACTTAAAGAAAAATAACCTTTTTCTATTTCTTTTCTTTTTCCTTCTCTTTTCTCTTCTGGCTTTACCCAGTCCTCAATTACCTCGGTTTTCGATAACCAATTTTATAAAATTACTGGTGAATACCATTTTTAATTTTTACTTAATTTAATTAATTTATTTATTATTTTATTGAAGTACAAATTTCAATGAGACAGTTTTAAGACACCTTAACAGGACAGATTTAATAAATTAATACATTGCAGACTGTTTTCATGTCTTGGTATTGTACAAGGTGCATACATGATATTATCCTTACAGACATTATTATAGCTGATATATCAGTAAATTAAGAGAGTGTAGATGTTTACTTATCTTATTTTTTATACCTGAATTATATCAAAGATTCAATAATTAATACTTTCTACCTTGTTATTTTCCTAGTGGTTGTCCATAGTACTAGAAGCTGACATAATATCCTGTCCAGCCACCACTAGTGCAAACCTTGCCTCTCATAGAATAATGTAGAAGCACGACATATCTATCCCAACTGTACTGTCCATATACACACATCATGATTCTTCCTTTCTATACCTCTTCCTTTGTATAAACCTGTCAAACATGGGCACTCCATTGTCATTAAACCATTATAGGTGACTGAACTCGGTATGATATCTGTTCTAAGGAGAACACTGATCAAAATCAAGGCTTTCATTTAGAAACAGAGTAAACTCAGATAGAGAACCATTTGGGAAATCTTAAGATGCTTGAATAACACAACACAACAGCCCTAAATGAAAATTAATGATGGAAATTAAGATATCAATGAAATTAAGACAAAAAAATAAGAATCAATGAATTGTAAAAACTGGTTCTTTGAAGTAACAAATAAAATAGAACAGGACCCAGCCAGACATACCAAGAAAAAACTCATACCACTGCAATCAGAAATGGAAAAAGTGAAATAACAACAGAATTTGTGGAAATTTAAAGGTAGTAACTTCTTTGAAAAATTTTATTCCAGCAAATTAGTAGACTTTGAATAAACAGACAGATACTTAGACATACACACACTACCAAAACTACCCAAAAAAGACATGGAATACTTAACAGCTCAATAATAAACAACGAAATGGACACATTAACAGTAATGAATCTACCAGCAAAAACCAAACAACTCCAGGAACTGAATGATTTGCTGCTGAACTCTACAAATTCAAACTAAGGAGTTTGGGAAATGCGAACAATTATTTTCTGGCTGAATTTCTCTTTCTAAAAACAGAGAGGTAGGGAGTAAAAAGAAAACAAGAAAAAGAGCAGGGCACCTAAACCCACTCTTATAAAAGCTGATGCCACGCAGCTCCACTGTAATGGCTTCCTCAATCACCGCCTTTTCTCCAACTGGTGGGAACATCTTCCTGCTGTTGATTGTCTCAGGCCCCCAGTCTTTTAGACAGCAAATGCCAGGCCTTTAATTAAGTTACAGAGTTCTGATGGAGAGATATTTGAAGTTGATGTTGAAATTGTCAAATAGTCTGTGACAATCAAGATCATGCTGGAAGATCGGGGAATGGATAACAAAGGAGAAGATGAAGCAGATTCTCTACCACATCTTAATGCAGCAATATTATAAAAGGTCATTCAGTGGTGTGCCCACTACAAGGATGAACCTCCTCCTCCTGAGGATAAAGAGAACAAAGAAAAGTGAACAGATGACAGACCTATTCGGACCAAGAATTCCCAAAAGTTGACAAAGAAGCCCGGTTTGAATTTTTTTTTTCAGATTTATTTTATTTTATTATTATTTTTATTGAAAAAATATAGAAATGAGACAGTTTTAAGACAAATTAACAAGACAGATTCAACAAACCAATATATTGTAAAATGTTTTGGTAATGTTTCGGTGTTGTATAAGGTGAATACATGATATACTTACAGGCATTATTATAGCAGATGTCTCTAATAAGTGAATGAAGAGAGTGCAGCTATATACCTATCTTATTTCTCTACAGCTTATTTATATCACAGATTCGACAATTAACACACTTTACCTTCTTATCTCCCCAGTGTCTGTCCATAGTACTAGAAGCCTACATAATATCTTGTCCAACCACTATTAGTGCAAATCTTGCTTCTCATAGAATTATACAGAATCACGGCATATTTATCCTAAATCTACTGTTTATATACACACATCATGATTATTTCTTTGTATCCCCCCATATTATTTGTCTACATAGGTCAGAGATGAACATTTCATCGTCATTAAACAAATTCAGGTGCCCGAACTCGGCGACACAATCCAACTCACTCTAGCATTCCACATTAACAGTGAGTTATATGAAAAAGTTGTTCACCATAGCCATTTAGAGATCAATTTATTACTATGGCTCCACATTATATACCTGATTTTTATACTTTTCTTTTGGATGGTTAAGACCTAGATAGAGCAAAATCTATATACCAAAAGATGTAACTTTTGTTTTGATGAGGTCAGTGAAGTCCCCTCAAGGTTTATCTTATAATCCTGTACCTTACTCTGAAGATCCTTTGTCTGTGTCATCCACGTGCATGAGTCATGGCCAATGCTTGACCAGATTGCTCTCTGTGAGAGCCTGAGAGAAAGTTTTCCCTCCAGGTGACTCTCCCCAGGCACACTATAGAACTTCAATCTCTTTCCTCTGTGGCTCCATAATCTCCTTGTTCAGAAAATTTGGAGCTCACCTGAGTTTCCTGATGTTGCAGTACAGGTTCTCCTGTGTCTTGAGTCTTCGCTGAACTTGAAAGGCTAGGGCCAAAATATTGGCTGGCCTTGCGGCTCTTCTATTTCTCCAACTTTGATCTGTGAACTAAGGTTGTTAACCATCCAGAAGAAAAGCTGCTTAGTACCCTGCAGCATAAGCCATTCAGTTTGCCCTGTCTGACTCAATTGTCTTTAGTTGCTGTTTTATATTTCTAATTGTATTTCTTGCTTTGACTTCTTATACTAGGGAGAATATATGATATTTGGACATGAGTCTCTGGTTTATTACACGTACAAGTATATGTTCAAGTGGTATTCACTTCAACATAAATGTTTCAAGTTTATCATTTTTATAGCTGAGTAATTCACGATTATATAGAAATACCATATGTTTTTCAACCATTCCTTATGTGATGGACATTTTGGTTGTTTCCAAGATTTTGGTATCACAAATTGTGCAACTGTAAACATAGGTAGACATATAGCACTATGATATAATGCTGTCAGTTCCTCTGGGAAAATACCCACTAGGAAGATAGCTGGCGTGAGTGGGAATTCCAGTCCTACTCTTTTGAGGATTCTCCACACTGATCTGCACAATGGTTGTACCTGTGTACATTCGCACCAGCAGTGGAGAAGTGTTCCCTTTTCCCCACAACCTCTCCAACATTTGTTGTTGGTTGATTTCCTTATGATAGCCATTCTTTCTGGAATGACATGGTATCTCAGTGTTGTTTTTATTTGCATTTCATGTATGACTAGCGATATGGAGCATTTTTTCATATATTTATTCGCTTCTTTAATTTCGTCCTCTGAGAAGTGTGTATTCATCTCAGATGCCAATTTATGAATTGGGTATTTAAATTTGAGGGCCCTGTTATATCTTAGCTCTTTATATATTCTAGACAGTAGTGCTCTATCTGATTGCTTATTAGTTAGGATTTTTTCAAAGTTTGTGGGTTGTCTGTTCACTTTGTTGACAATGTCTTTTGACATGAAGAAACTCCTCAAGAGGAGTTCATCTCAATTGTCTTCAAGAGTTCCTACTAATTTCTCTTCAAGGAGAATGAGTGTTTCTCTTTTAATGTTTAGATATTTAGTCCATTTTGGGTTTAGCTTAGTACATGGTGATAGAGCTGGGTCAAGTTTTAGTTTTCGGCATGTAAAAACCAAGCTTTCCAGCACCATTTGTTAAAGAGGCTATCTTTCTTCCAGTGAGTATGTTTGGCCCCTTTGTTGAACATCAGGTGGCTGAGCATCATCCTAGATGCCTCTGCATCTTCTACTCTATTCCATTGATCCTCAGGCCTATTTGATTGCTAATACCATGTTGTTTTTATCACAGAGGCTTGGTAGTATAATTTCAAGTCAGGAATTGTGATGCCTCCTGCCTTGGCCATGATTGCCTTTGCTATTCTAAGTTGTTTGTGCTTCCATATAAATTGTAGGAATGATTTCTCTATATCTGGGAGGTATGTTGATGGCAATTTGATAGGGATTGCATTAAATCTCGACAGCAAGGTTGGGAGTATGGCCATCTTCACAATTTTCATTCTTCCTATCCAGGAGCATGGAACATCTTTCCATTTTCTGAAATCCTCTATAATCTCTTCTCTTAGGGTGCTGCAATTTTCTGTGAAAGTATCATTGACTTCCTTTTTTTTTTTTTTTTTTTTCGCGGAACCGGGATTTGAACTCAGGGCTTTACTCTTGCAAGGGAAGCGCTTCTTCCACTGAGACATCTTCCCGGCCCCAATCTTTGACTTCCTTGCTTAAGTGAACTCCTAGGTATTTCATTTTTCACGGTGCTATAGTAAAAGTTATTGTTTCTATTGTTTCCCTCTCAATGTGCTTGTCATCTGTGTCGAGTACTGCTATTCACTTTTGAGTAATGACTTTATATCCTGTTATGCTACAGAATTTCTGTATCAGTTCTAGTCGTTTCCAGTGGAATTTTTGGTGTCTTCCAAGTAAAGTATCATGTCATGTGCAAGTAGTGACAATTTAACTTCTTCTTTACCTATTCTTATTCCTTTTATTTCTCTCTCTTTTCTAATGGCTGTTGCTAATGATTCCAAAGCTATATTGAGAAAGATGGGTGATAGAGGACATACTTGTTTTGTATCTGACTTAAGAGTTAAAAATTTCAGTTTTTCCCCATTTAGGATTATATGAGCTTTTGGGTTGTCATAGATGGCTTTTATCAAGTTTAGGTAGAGTCCATCTATTCCAATGTTCTGTAGGACCTTGAACATGAATGAGTGTTGGACTTTGTCAAAAGCTTTCTCTACATCAATTGAGATGATCATGTGGTTTTTAGATTTCAGTCTATTGATATAGTGTATTACATTTATAGATTTTCAAATACTGAACCATCCTTGCATCCCTGGGATGAATCCTACCTGGTCATGGTGTATGATCTTCTTGATAATTTGCTGTATTCTGTTTTCCAAGATCTTATTGAGTATTTTTGCATCTATATTCATGAGGTAGTTTGGCCTGTAGTTCTCCTTTTTGGGTGTGTCTTTCCCTGATTTTGGAATCAGTATAATACTTCCCGCCAGAAATAATTTTGAGAGGACTGCTTCCTTTTCAATTTCTTTCAGGAGTTTGAGGACTGTAGGGGTTATATCTTCTATAGATTTCTTCTAGAGTTCAGGTGTGAGTCCATCAGAACCTGGACTTTTCTTTGTCGGCAGGCGTTTTGTTACATTTCATATTTCGTTGGCTTTTATTGGTTTATCATGTGTTGTTATATCTGGTAGGTTGAATTTTGGTAATTTGTGCCTTTCGAGGAATCTGTCCATTTCTTCTGTGTCTTCTGTTCTGTGAGCGTAAAGATTCTCGAAGTAACTATTTATAATCTTCTGATTTTCCGTTAGATCTGTGATGATTTCACCCTTTTCATTCCTTATCGCTTGTACTTGAATTTTCTTTTGCCTCTTTTTGATGAGGTTGGCAAGAGGCTTATCAATTTTTTTTTAGTTTTTCAAAGATCCAACTTTTTGATTTGTGGATTCTTTGAACTGTTTTTTTCATCTCAATTGAATTAATTTCTGCTCTAATCTTTATGACTTCTTCCCATCTTGGCACTCTGGGTTTCCTTTTTTTTTTCTAACTGCCAGTGGTGCAACACTAGTGTGTTTCTTTGTTCCCGTTCTGTTTTCCTAATGTGTGAGTTCATAGCTACGATTTTCCCGTTAAGAACTGCTTTCGTGGCATCCCATAAATTATGGTAAGTTGTCGTTGAATTTTCAGTGAATTGTAGATATTGTTGAATTTCTTGTTTAATTTCTTCTGCGACCCATTGATTCCTGAGTAGGGTGTTGTTTAGCTTCCATGAATTTAGTGGGTTTCTCTGGTTTCTTTTGTCATTTATTTCCAGTTTCATTGCACTGTGGTCAGATAATATACATGGAATAATTTCTATTTTCTTGCATATACTTAGGCATGACCTCTGGACTAGTATGTGGTCTATTCTGGAAAATGACCGATGTGCAGCTGAAAAAAAAATATGTATTCAGCTGTGGTTTGGTGGTACACTCTGTATATGTTCACCAGGTCCTTTTATTCCAAGCTCTTTTTCAGTTCTGGTACTTCCTTCCTAATTTTTTTCTTGTTGATCTATCCTTTTGAGCTAAGGGTTGTTAATGTCTCCTGTTGAATTTGTGGTCTTAAATATTAGGCTTTTCATATCCATAGTTGGGTGCTACTGTCTTTGGTGCATAGATGTTTATGAGTGTTACCTTTTGCTCTGGAATTTTTCCACTCTCCAATATATAGTGGCCTTCTTTGTGTCATTTGATCTTTCTTGGTGTGAAGTTGAGACTGTCTGAGAACAGAATTGCTACTCCTGGTTTTTTCTGAGGTGGTAGGGCATGCAGAATTGTTTTCCATCCTTTGACTTTGAGCCTATGAAGGTCCTTTTGAGATACGTGTGTTTCTTGTATATAGCATATTGTTGAATTTTGTTTTCTAATCAACTGTGCCAGTTTATTTCTGTTAATTTTTGATTTGAGTCCATTTACATTGATGGTTATATTTGAAATATGCTGACTTATGTTTGTCATGATATTTACCTAGTGTTGTTTACTCCTTTGTATCCTATGTTTAATTGTTTGTCCTGTTTAGTGGGTTCCTTCCGTTCTCATTCATGGTCTCTTTAACTTTGTCTGTCAGCGAACTCAGGACTGTTGAATATATGATCAATTGAAAAACTCCTGAGGAGATTTTCAAGACTTATAAATAATGACTTTACTGAAGAGGGGGAAGCCAAGTACACAAGTAGAACCAGTGGTGTGAAGAGAAATGTTGTTGTGCCTGACACTGTAACAGTATAAGAAGTCTTCCAAGAACTAGTTGAAGTACACTTTGTAATAGTTAATATTATACAAACAACAGACAATCGCCAGAGCAAAACAATTGTATTGGTATAATATTGTCCTCATTGTATGTGTTGTTTCCATTATAGATTCAAAAGTAATGGCTGAATTTCTTCTAGTCTGAGCAAAAGTTGCTGGTTTTCTTGATTGTGAATAAAACTTACCTGTAGGTTCTCTATAGAAAGTTGACAACCTGAACTTTCCTTCTTTTTGTACAGTGTTTTCTGGGGACCGGCTACATGGCTCAGTGGAAGAATAAGCACTTCCCTGGCAAGTGCAAGGGCCTGAGTTCAATCCCTAGTTCTGCCAAAAAAAAGTGATTTCTGCATAAGTTATTGTACATTTAGTTTTAATGAGCTTGTCATAGTTGGCATTGTAAATAAAAAATTACAATTATTTTTTGCAATAGATTTAACAATATGCTATGTTTATTCAGAAGTTGGAAACTGGAAAAAGGCTACTTGAAGTGACTTTTCCAAGTGGGGTTGTTTACAATGTCTCCAGCCTCCTAGAGTTCAGCAGTATCACTGATATAAATTATGCTGTATATAACAGGCCTGACTTAGTTGGCACTGTGGACTTGTTTTTAAATTTTTAATCTCAGCTTTGAATGTTTCCTAGAGTCTTAGTAACTACTGAATTTGGTTTGGTGGAGAAATGTAACTATACAGTGTTAGCTTTGTAATTAAAGACAACACTTACTTCATGAGATGTGTCATCTTTTTCTAGTCACTGTTTCTTTGTGGGGAAAACTATTCACACAGCTTGTGTGAATAAAGTAATTTCACCTCTAATAGTATAGTGTATGGCAACTCCCCCCCAAAATCCACAAGTGCATGATACTTTGAATAAAAAGTGATACAGAAGGTAGTATAAAAAAAAGAAAAAGAAGACAAGAAATGATAAAAAGGAAAAGAAAGTAAGATTAAAACACAAATAGAACAAGACAACATAAAATAACATTTTAAAAAGAAGTAGCAGCCTAATACCTCTTCTGCTCCTCTGTGTATCTTTGTCCCTGAGCACATCACTGGTTCATCTAATTTAGAATCTTTTGATTATTGTTTTGTACTTGTAGACCTTGCTAGTCTGTCTTGTCCCTCATGTACACCCCATTTGTGGCCCTACTTTGTAATTGGCATTCTCCTAGTCACCTGGTTACACTCTTGCAATGGAGCGGCCAGTGTCTTTAATTCCTCCGGAGGGTCAGTTGTAGAGCCTTGGATTCAATGTTCCAAGGAATATTTCCATGCCTCTAGTTCCACCTGTTCATCATGTGTGCCTTATCCAGAGTCTTTCTGTATTTCTGGAATTCCCATACCTCTCTGGATAGTCCTGTCACCAGATGCACAATCCTAGGTTCATGGAGGAAACAAACAGTTGAACTCAGACTCCTTTCTCCAGCTTAAGTGTCCTGGGTGATTGAAGAAGAGAGAGACTGAGACTTACAATCCTCTCGCCAGCTGTGCTGTCCTAGGGGATAGAATAAGTGGGGGACATGAAGTCAGACTTCTCTCAGCACTTCTGCCATCCCAGGTCATTGAAGCACCTTTTCAAATTTCAATCCTCCTTGGTTGAAATCTTGGTGATTCCCAAGATCTCCTCAAGTCATCTTTGTTTTTATTTCTGTACAAAGTACTTGGTTTCTTCTTGATGGTGCTAATCTCTTTAGCAGCTACATGTCATTTCATCCAAACTTTATGCATGGTTTGTGACAAAGTTTAAATTTATCAAGTTTTCTTCTTTGCCTTTTGCTCTTGATTCTCACCATGAATCTGAATAAATGCAATAAAATGTACTAATACTACAGCCTGAATATTGGGCTGTCTGGTATTTTTCTCCACCAGAATAATTTGTTCATTCCCCTTATTTTATTGCCCTTAATCTCAGTCTCTTGATACCTCTTAGAACACATACAAAATGCAAACAAATTTTCTGCCAATGGACAACACACATGACTCTACACTGTCAATGGAGTCTTTGTTTTCAACTGAAAATTTTTAAGTGTGGCCCTGACTTTCTACATGCATGTTCTCATTTTGGTTTTCTGATCTTTAACCAGAAACATTCATCATGTTTTTTTCAGCACTCTAGAATTTTTATAGCTCACATGTTGAAGCATTTCCAAGCTTCTCTGGTAAACCAGTCCCATGAGCTTCATAACTCCATGCCCAATTACAGTCACAGAAATTACCACACTTTCCATTTTAGCTTTCTCATTGTTGAGACACAATCTCCAACACCCACAGCTTGAAAGAGAAGAGGTTTAATTTTTGCATGGTTTCGGTCCATGATCTGCTGGCCCAAAGTGGGGACATTGTAGTGGAAAGGTATGATAAGCAATGCTACTTACTTCATAGCTTTCAGGAAGCAGAGCAAAAGAGTGTGAGAGGAATGGGTGAGGGACTAGACATGCCCTTCAAGGCTATGCTGACATACCTGACCCAGACACACTCAGGGGCCTGCTTTATGAATCTGACAGTCATTTTTTAATCCAATGAAATTGACATTTCTTTATTAATGGCTAGTTACAGTCAGGCAATAAACAGAAATTTGAAAAAAAAAACATTGTGAAGACAAGGTGAGATAAAGTCTCATAAGTCTTTATGAATAAAATAAATTGCAATTATAAAGTGTAAAGCAAAGCTTATAGACAATATATCATAAAGTAAAATGTAAGTACTGGGGATATTTAATACATTTACTGCAGTTTATGCTAGATCACATGAAAAAATTAAGAATACAGAGCATCTATATAGTTTCAAGTGCCAATTTTAATAAGCATTAAGTTATACAAATTAAAACAGAAAATAAACTTTCTTCCAAGTGGATATGGTAAATTTGTCATAACTCAAGTACAAGGAAAATATCAGTAACTTCAAAATGGCAGAAATTACTTAGACCCTGGGATCCAGGTTTGATGCTGCACTGACCCCAACCCTGGGGTGTGTTGAGACAGCGACTGAGACTAGGTTTGGTGGTACACACCTGTAATCCCAGTGCTTGGGCGGCTGAAAAACAAGACAATTATTAAGAGTCCAATCTGTGTAGTGAGATCCTGTAAACCCTGTACTAAATTACCAAATACATAAAAAAAGCAGAAATGTTACAAATCCTGTTCTGTTAAAAATAGGTCTAAAATTTGCAAGACAGAAGACAATAATATTCAGTTTTATATTATAAACAAAATAATTGTATACAATGCACAGAAGAGGAAATGAAAGATTAATATATACCACAATGTGGATGAACCTTTGTACAACATTGCTGCATATGGTGGTATATGGGTGTAATGCTAGAATCTGAGATATGGAGCAAGGAGGATTATGACTTCAGTGCATCTGGGTGACTTAGTGAGAACACTAGTTCAAATGTAACTAACATAAACAAAGATGACTAAGGGCATAGCTTATCTCAGAGGCCCTCTATTCATTTCTTGCTATGACACACACAAATACACACCATAGTGTTGAAGAAAGGAATGTAGACAACAAAGAATAGACAAGTACCTACTGTTAAGGGCCAGAACAGTGTTTACTAGTGAGCAGAAGATGTAGTGGTTGGAAAGAAATACAGAGGTGTTTTAGTATAGGGATAATGTACTATTTCTATCTTTGTGTGTGTGTGTGTGTGTGTGTATGTTTTGTATTTAATACAAGGTCTTACTACGTAGATTGGACTCATAGTGATACTCCTGTTTACTGCCTCCCAGGTGCTGGGATTATAGGCACATGCCACCACACCCAATCTCAATGCTGGCTCAACCCACCCTGTGGGCGCGGCTGGCACACCACCTGGTGGGAATAGAACCCCAGCCACTGCATCTGCCTAAATAGGCATTTTAATTTGCTGAGGTATTTGGCCATCCCAATGTTCTATTTCTTGATCTAGGATGGGTTAAATTTCATTTTTTGAAGTTTATAAAACTGTACATTTTGTTTTTATTTTTCTGTATACATTTTATACTTTTTCCAAGGCACTTGATTTTAAATGACAAATTTCTTCCAAGCAAAAGCCACATTTTTACAACATCTGGAAAATATCAGTAGTGAAATCACATAAGCTTAGGAATTAGAATAAAACAATAGCTATAGATACTGAAGAAATTAATAATAATAATAATAATAATAATGAATAGCTCAACACTTAGGGCATACATTTAAAGAACTTAATCCAGCAAATAATTTTTTTCTTTGCAAATAAAAATACGATTGAGCCCAGAGAGTATAGGAAATTTGAGAAAAAAATTTCCCTGGAAAAAGTTGAACTGTCAAAGAGCTAAATATTTTGAAGTATGACTGCTTTTACAAATTAATTCAATAAACCCATTAGTAGAGGTAATACCTACGCTATTTGTATGGGTACAGGACCCATAATATTTTTTTTTCAAAAATGTTTGTCCTTAACTCATTTCATTCAAGAATACTGCAAGTAATCAGAATCACTTTTGTATCCCAGATGTAGTGAAGCATAGCTTTGAAAGTGAAGTCTTGCTTTTTGTGTGCTTGTAGACTTCCCTAGTAATTATTTTGTACTTAAACTTTTGAGAACTGCAGTACTGGTGCAGATAGAATTGGAAAGTTTTTAATATCTTATTAAACCATAATGTCATCAAAAATAAGACATGCAAAGATATTATAAAAGAAAGGAGCTTCCAGACCAATTTTACTCAATAATATGGATGAAAATATCCTAAATAAAATAATTTTAGCAAGTAGAATAAAGCAGCGCGAGTGGAACCCAGAAGCAGAAAATGGTGCTTCAGTATTAGGAAACCTATTGATATTATTCATAATATTAGCAGAATGAAATAGAAAATTCTCAATATTACCTGGCAGGTTCTCCACGAGACGAGATTCTTGTGATTACTTCTGCAAACACAACTTTCATCACTTGCTGAGCTACACTTTCAAGTCCACAATAATGAATGGCTTTATTATCTTTCCCCCAACACACACGTCTCCATGACTTCAGTGTCTTTTTCGATGCTGTTCTCATCTACGCACATGCACACACACACACACACACACACACACACACAAATGTCTGTTTCATTTTACACACAACTAACTCAAGTTAGGCTTCCCTGCCAGACTGCCTTAGCTATCTTCTTCTCTGTTTACCTGTTCATTAGACTATCCTATGAATATCTTTAACATTTTATGAATGACATAGCGTTGGAATGTTATGTTTAAGAGATAGTCTCCTCACAGCAACAAACTGTCAGATTTCACCACTGCATTAAAACACAACCTTTGGAACAGAATCTGTATTTATTAAATGTATGTAAATTTTGAATGAAATAATATCAGTGGGGGGTCAAATATGGTCCAGACTGAGCCACATGCATACTGTCATGAGTTTTCTATTTTCCACTTAGTACATTGTATATTTCACTTGTATTCCTGTTGAGAATAAAGTCATGTAAGCATGTACATACTAAATGTGAGAAGAATGGAGAATAAACAGCTTTTACCACAGTCAGCCAAGTTGCTTGACCAGAATTAGAACAGTAGCTGATGTGGGAATTTAGAGTCATTTATATCAAAGCATTTCAGTTAGCATGCAGACATTTGTGTAAGTATTCAATTAAATGAAAAGTGTGGTTACTATTTGAGGAAATCATGTTTATCATTATTTCAAGAATGGTTGAAATATATTTTGCTATAGATATCTGATTACAAGGCAAAAAATACCACACCATGATTTCAGCACTTTCATTACATCACTTGACAATTCAGGGAAACAAGAGATTACTAGATTGATTGATTGTTTTCTATTTTTTATTAAATTGTTTGCTGTCATAGCACTGTTAAGTTTTCTCTCTCATTTAATGGAAACTGGGAACATGGCATTTTAGGGCATTTCTTCAAGAGTGATAGCATCAGCACATCTTTCTTTGATATAGAAAAACATAATTATGTGTCCAGATCCAAGAGATAACTTGCAGATAAAAAAAAGTAGTCAAAGCTCTTTATTTACTGAAAAAGCACAAGATTTTCTTTCTGCTTGTTGGAAAAATAAACATAGCAATTCATTTTCTCAGTATTTAGGCTGTGTGATTTTCATGTCTGTATCTTGTACTACGAATAACCACTAACACAACAGTATACAATGTATTTATTATTGAAACTGTCCTACTATTTGGTCCTGAAACTGTCTCATTGCTATTTGAAAGCCTTTCACTTTTTGAAATTGAGTTTTATCATATGTATATGTGTGCCTGTAGTGTTTATTATTTATTTTTGCTTTTTTCTGAGCTTTCTAAACTTGGTATTATTTGATATACCGCTCTCTAGGAATATATTCTGTTTTAAAGATTTATTCATGATATCACATATTCACTATCATTTTGACCACTGTACAATATTGGTTCATGATTGTACAATTTGTCCACTCTACCGATATATATTTACATTAGAAAATTTTTATATTATGAAACATGTTTGTACAGTTTTTTGGCTTAAATGTACATGAGTTTCTAGTATATATTCAGAAGGGCAATTACTAAGTTTCATGGAAGAAAGAATGTTTAATGTTATATGGTAGCACCAAATTATTTTCCAGAGCATTTGTTTCATTTCACATTTACGTTTCCTTCAATACCTTCAGACTTATAAAGAATGGTGTTTAGTAATATCTTTTGGTTGCAGTTTGGATTCTCCTAATCTCTTTCCATATCAGAGATTTACATATATTTTTGTATATTTTTTGAACTTTAGTTTTCTTTCTTACTGAAATATTGCCCAAAACTTTTGACCATTTACTATTGGGTTATTTGTCTCTTTTGTTACTTATTTGTGCATTTTCAGAGGAGATTGGGAGTGTTCAGGTTGGTATGGCCTTGGGCTGCATTTTCAACACTAATGTGTTACTTGTATGTTTTACAAATATTTCCTCTCAAATTGTGGTGCATTGTTCTAGTGTCTTTATATTAACATAAGTTCTTACTTTCATCTAGCTGCCTGCATTAGTATACTAGTATATTATTTATATTAATTTTATTGAGAAACAAATAGGAATGAGGGCCGGGGAGATGGCTCAGTGGAATAAGCGCTTCCCTGGCAAGTACAAGAGCCTGAGTTCAATCCCTGGTTCTGCCAAAAAAAAAAAAAAGAATTTCCCTGAGAAGACTTCAATGACCACATAGGAAATATAAAGTACATGTGTTGGTATATAAGTTTGGATCTACCTAGGTCTTAACCATCCAGCAGAAAAGCATAAATGTATAAAAATGAAGTATACATCGTGAGCCCATAATATTAAGCTGAGCTGTAAATGGATATGGTCGACAATTTCTTTGAATAACTCCCTATGGTTG
>PVKA01035090.1:0-22924 GCA_004027165.1 Ctenomys sociabilis
TTTGATTTCAGAACTTATTTCTGCTTTGAGTTCCTCATGATCTTTCTGCTGTTGTTTCTTTGCTTCAGATGCTGTTAATTCATATATATCAGTTGGAATAGTGCTCTCTGCACTTGTTCTGGGTGAGCATCGTTTTTCCACCCAATGTTTCTGGAATTCATTCTTTATTTCAGATTCTATGTATTCAAATATTTCTTTTGTAATTTGGGGAATTACTTCTCGTTTATTTCCTCTATAGCTTTCTGCTGTTGTTCCTTTGCTGCTGTATCTGTTACTTCATTCATTGCAGCTGAGCTAGTGTCCTCTGCCTTTCCTGATGGACTCGAGGTCTGGGATTGCAGTTTTCCCCTTCTCTTTGTCATTTTGTATAGCACTGACCTTTGACCTTTGGTGAAGAGCTTTGGTGCAGCTATAACCTTAGCTTGTTATGAGATTCGGGTGCTAGTCTATTAAGTTTGAGATTTTCCAGGTATGCCTATCCTGGGTCTAGCTGTTGTGTTCAGTTCCTTTTTTGGTGCAGCTCCTTTGGTTCTGCTATGTTGGTTCCCGGGGTCAGCCCTCCTGTGTCAGGCAGGTCTTTCCCCAGGTGGGTGGGCCTGGGCTTTGGTGGGTCTTCTGGGCTCACAAAAGGATAGTGGATAATCTTATTCACTGAGTAGGCTGTACTGAGTCGGCCAGCTTGTGCTGGGTCCGGGTCTACAGGCCGTAACCCAAGAAAGCTGGGTAAGGTCCCTCTGGTGCAGTGGGCCTGGAGCCCTCACTCATAGGCCAGGCTGTGCTGGGTTTCGGTCCGTAGCGTGGGACCGTGGATTGCTGAGAAATGTCCCTCCGGTGTGGCAGGCTAGGAGTTCTCACTCCAGGCCAGCCTGCACTGGGTCTGGGGCTGTGGGGTGGGACCAGTAATCACCTGGAGGTGTTTCTCTGGCACAGTGTGCCTGGAGCTGTCACCGGGCCATGCGAGGTGACGGGCAGCTTAGTCCCTGGGAAATGTTTCTCAGGCACGACGGGCCTGCGGTTCTACACTCACTGACCTTTGATGCCCAGAGAATCGGGGAAATTCCCACTCAATCAGTGGGCTTTAGGTCAGGGGATCCGGGGAGGTGTTGGTGAGTGGGTCCTGAGGTTTCAGGCCAGTCACTGGCTTGGAGGGGTTGGGGACAGGGATCCGCATAGCGCGTGTGGGAAGAAGCCAAAAGCTCTTCCTCAGACTCACCACACTCTCACTGATCTGGGAAGCCTGGTGAGTCCTGTAAATTCGCTCTCGCTGGGAGAGCTTGGCGTGGGATCCAGGAGGCCGCTGGAGTCAGCCACTGTCTCAGGCTGGTCTCTGGGGCTGGGCAGGCGCGGGCGGGATGGAGCAGGATGGCGGAGTGGGCCGCGCTGTCTCTGGCGGGTCTCTGGGGCTGGGCGGGCGTGGGCGGGATGGAGAAAGATCAATTATGTCAGTTTTATACAGATGCCATATGAGACTTCAAATAAAAATATCAATTGGCTTCCAGTAATGGTTTAACTCTTCATTCAATTTTGGAATTAACATCAAGTTTTGGAAGCTGAAAATTACACATCTTGCAATGAATCACTTGATAAATTTCAAGTAAAAAGGTTAAATATGAGGATAGATTTTTGTTTCCATGATACTTTGCATAAAATTCATTTGAATAACACTAAACTATTAAATAGAAAACCTGGTGAACTATATTCTACAGTTCACTAACTTACTAAATTAAGAAACAGATATGTATGTATAACTTACAGTGGTACACAAATAATTCATGAACTTATCCAGTCAAGTTGTCATATTTGCAGTAGTATAAACTAGAAATGTCAAGATTTTCAAAATATATTTATTGCACTTATAAACATAAACTTCAACGTTAATAAGAAAGCTGATAGTAGGGCCAGCCAAATAGATCAATGGATTAAATCACCTGCATGTAGGCTCAGGGGCTGGGGGTTTGATTCCTGGGTCTGCCGTGCCAGCTCACCCCCAGGGAGCTCTGATATGGCAATTGAGACTGGGCGTGGTGGTGCGTGCCTGTAATCCCAGCTCTTGGGAGATGGTAAACAGAAGAATCACTACAAGTCTGATCTAATAGTGAGACCCGGAAAACTTGTAGACCCTTACCTAAAATACAAAAAAAAAAAAAAAAAAAAAGAAGAATGCTGATACTGACAACAAAAAAATATGATGGTGTTTTTCTTTATCAATATAACTTTTTTACTTTTGAAAGATTATAATATAGTAACACAAAAAATGTATTAGAAATCAGAAGATTAAGCACCTGCTTAGGCAAGTGCAGGAAGTAAGGTTCATTGCTGGCACCACGTGCAGTGCTGGCCCCAGTCTCTGGGTTCACTGAGCCAGCTACGGAGTCTGGGCGTGGTGGTACATGACTGCAATCCCAGCACCAGGGAGGCTGAAGCAGGACGATCACTATAAGTTCAAGCTGCTTAATGAGAACCTGAACCAAATACATAAAAAAAAGAAAGAAAAGATACAAAATTTCATTACATGTAGGTAAAAAGTCAACAGTGGTTGCTATATTGCATCAGGCTTTCAAATTTCAAAGGCCCAATCCAAAAATAGGCATCTGAGATGACTATACATTCCACAAATGAAAAGATAGAAATGGTAAATAAATATATGAGAAAATGTACAACATCATTGGTCACTCAAGAGATGCAAATTGAAACAATGCTGAGTACCATTTTACATCAGAAAGAATGGCTGTTTCAAGGAGTCAACCAAGGCTGCAGAGATAGCTCAGCAGTCTAAGTTTCTGTAAGGGCCTGGTTTTACTCCCTGCTATTGTATTCCTTGACAGCCCCATATCAAGCCAGCCACTGAAACTGGGCATGGTGGCATGAACCCAGTGCTGGGGAGACTGACACAGGAAGATCACTATGAGTCTGAGCTACATAGCAAGACCTTGTACCAAGTAAATAAATCAATTAAAAAAGTCAATCAACCAGTGCTGGAGGGGATGTCCTGAGAAACTAACATTTCTATTCTGTTTGTGGGAGAACAGACTGGTACAGCCATTATGAAAATCAGTATGAAAATTTGTCAAAAAGCTATGGTTGAGGTACCATTCAATCCAGCTACTCCCCTCCTGGGTATGTTTTTTTCCAAAAGAATATCAGTATTTCATACCATAGTAAAAATAAATTAAGAATTTTAACTTTCTATTTGGAACAAAGTCAGATGGGGACCTTTAATCAAAATATTCTAAGCAGGGAAAATAAAATGTTATGGCTTTTGAAGTTTTTAAAATTAATTTTATTGAGAAACAAATAGCAATGAGAAGTTTCAAAACCAATTAGTAAGATGGTATTTTACATTGTTGTCTTCTTAGTAGTTATTCATAGTACAAGACATAATATCCTGATCAAACCTTATTAGTACAAATCTTCTCATTGAATTAAGAGAGAGTAGCTCTATATCTATACTACCTGTTTTGTATATACAGATACAAAATAGTCCTGTATTTTTGTCCCCTTTTTTTATTTAATTTTGTCAGAAATGGGTATTCCATTGTCATTTAAATATTGGAGGTATGTGAATTCAGCAAGATAATGCAATATAGTCCAGTAGTCCATAATAGTAGTGAGTTATTCATAGGACTGGCAATGTCAGAAACTGTTGTCTTGAGCCTTTTATAACTCAGCATATTAATGTGGCTTCACTTTTTTTTAATTTTTGTTTTATTGAAGTACAAATATCAATGAGACAGTTTTAAGATACCTTGACAAGATGGATTTGATAAATTAATACATTGCAAACTGTTTTCATAATGTTTTGGTATCATATAAGGTGCATACATGATATTATGTTTATAGATATTATTATACCGTATGTCTCATCATTAAATAGAGTGTAGCTGTTTGCGTATCTTATTTTTTATACCTGAATTACACCAAAGATTCAATAATTAATACTTTCTACCTTGTTATTTTTCTAGTGGTTGTCTATAGTACTAGAAGCCGACATAATATCCTGTCCAACCACCATTAGTGCAAATCTTGCCTCTCATAGGATTATGTAGAACCACGGGGTTATATATCCCAACTGTACTGTCTATACACATACATCATGATTTTTCCTTTCTATACCCCTTCTTTTGTCTACACCTGTAAAAGGTGGGCACTCCATTGTCATTCAACTAACTTAGGTGCTTGAACTCAACAACACAATCCAACACAGTCCAGCATTCCACGGCAATAGTGAGTTATTCAAAGAAGTTGTCGACCATAGCCATTTACTGCTCAGCTTAATATTATGGCCCCGCAGTGTATACTTCATTTTTATACTTTTCTGTTGGATGGTTAAGACCTAGATAGAGCAAGTCTTATATACCAACACATGTACTTTATGTTTCTTATGTGGTCAGTGAAGTCCCCTCAGGGTTTCAGTGAGTGTGTGGTGAGTCTGAGGGAGAGCCATTGGCTTCTTCCCATGTGTGCTACCCAGATCCTCGCCCCCAAGCCCTCCAAGCCAGTGACTGGCCTAAAACCTCAGGACCCACTCACCAGCACCTCCCCAGATCCCCTGCCCTAAAGCCCGCTGAACGACTGGGAATTTCCCCGATTCTCTGGGCATCAAAGGTCAGTGAGTGTAGAACTCCAGGCCTGCCATGCCTGAGGGACATTTCCCAGGGATTCCCTGCCCCTCTACCCCCCGTGGCCCTGTGAGAGCTCCAGGCCCACTGTGCCAGAGAAACATTTCCAGGTGATTACTAGTCCCACCACACAGCCCCAGACCCATTGCAGGTCGGCCTGGAGTGAGAACTCCAAGCCTGCCATGCTGGAGGGACATTTCTCAGCAATCCCTGGTCCCACGCCATGGCTGGAAACCCAGCACAGCCTGGCCTGTGAGTGAGGGCTCCAGGCCCCCTGCACCGGAGGGACCTTACCCAGCCTTCTCATGTTACGGCCTGTAGACCCGGACCCAGCACATGCTGGCTGACCCAGTACAGCCTACTCAGTGAATAAGATCATCTACTATCCTTTTGTGAGCCCAGAAGACCCACCGAAGCCCAGGCCGCCCACCTAGAGAGAAACCTGCCTGACACAGGAGGGCTGACCCCGGTAAGTTTCTGGAACCTCGCCTCAAAGCCAGCTAAGACGGGGAAGTTTCATTACTTGCTCTAAATTCCAGTTTGGTTCATGCTCACCTGAACAGGGAACCAACAGAGGGGAACCAAAGGAGCTGCAGCAAAAAAGGAACTGAACACAACAGCTAGATTCAGAATAGGCTTACCTGGAAAATCTCAAACTTAATAGACTGGCACCCGAATCTCATAACAAGTTGCTTCACTTTTTATACCTTGTTTTTATACTTTTCTACTGGATGCTTAAGACCAAAATAAAGCAAGATGTATATAACAAAAAGTGCAACTTCTATATTTGACAAAGTCAGTCAAATCCCCTCAGGATTTACCCTGAGACCTTGTATCACAGTTTGTAGATTCTTTGTTGGTGTCAACCATTTGGATGAGTCATAGCCATTGCTTGACCAATCTGCTCTCTGTGAAAGCCAAGAATGATCAAGGAAAATAAAGAAGGCCACTACATACTGGTTAGGGGAAAAATTCAAGAGGAAGAGGTAACAATCATAAATATTTATGCACTAGATATGAGAGCACTGAACTATATAAGACAAATCTTAATGGATATGAAAAATCTAATATCCAAAGCCATAATCTTAATAGGAGACCTTAACACCCCTTTATCCCAAAAAGATAGGTCAAGCAGACAAAAAATTAGCAAAGATATAGCAGAACTGAATTAAACCTTGGAACAAATAGAGTTAGTGGACATACACAGAGTTCCAACCAACCACAGATGAATACCCATTTTTTTAGCTCCACATGAGTTATTTTCTAAAATAGACCACATAATAGTCCATAGGTCATGCTTAAGTATGTGCAGGAAAACAGAAATTATCCCATGCTTTTGAAGCTTTTGATGAACTTTACTTATCAAAGTTCACAAAGATAAAATGATGATCTGTACAAAATTAAAAAACTCATTAAATTTTTACATTAATTTTTGAATATTTATGTCTATCTTATTAGCTTGAAATTGAATTTTGGACGATATAAACATGGGAGGAGGCATTATCTTTGCCTATTGTAAATTGGAGGTCACATTTTAATTGGATGGGTTTATCCTCTTTAGAGAAATCGAATGAAGTTATGAAGACCTGATTTCATAGAGTTTGAATTTGGCAGAACTTTATTTGTTCATTTTTATATATTTGGTACATAAAATACCAAATGTACCACACCTTGTAATGATCCTAATGATTTTAGCCTCTCCAGTGCAGAGATTACAGGCATGTGCCATGATGTCTGGTGCTGAATTTGATAGAAATTTAACAATAATTAAAAATACAGAGCACAAATGATGATTTGCTTATAAAATTCTATCATGAGTGCTATATTTGTATATTTTGACATGCATTTTTCATTAATTAAAACATCTGTTTAGGAAAATTTGTTTAGAATTGACAGATTTACACAAGAGAAAAATAATTCTTAACTAAAATTGTTATATTTTTCCTCTATAAATACATTAATAATATTTACACATATATTTTAAGATAGTATAATTATATTTAAAGTTAATTGACCATAAATTATAATGTGAAGGATTATTGCAGACAATTTTGTAAAGAATTTTGATTAGCATGAGTGTTGTATTTACAGTATTCTTGGCTTTAGTTTTATGCACGGTGATAGACCCAGGTCTACTTTTAGTTTTTGGCATGTGGAGAGCCAATTTTTATAGCACCATTTGTTAAGGAGACTATCTTTCTTTCTGAAATTAAAGATCTAAAAGTTAAAACAGGAACACTAAATATCCTGGTAGAACAAATAGGTATAAATCTTGAAATCATAGTTACAGACAGAGAGTTCATGAACAAAACCAAACTGTATGGGAAGCACTACAAATAATCAACAACTGGGAACTCATCTTATTGCAAAGTTTTGCATATCAAAAGAAATCAACAGAGTGAAAAGACAACCCACAATTTGGGAAAAACGTCATAATCAACCACCACTTAGACAAAGGACTTCCATCTGAATTATATAAAGAACTAAATAAAATTTGTCCTTCAAAATTTAAAGGCTTAATCAAAAAAATGGGAATGTGAGATGAATACACACTTCTCAGAGGAAGAAATGCAAGTGCCAAATAAATACACGAAAAAATGTTACACTGCACTGACCATTCAAAAACGTCAATTAAAACAACATTGAGATATCATCTCACCACAGAAAGAATGGCTATCATAAAGAAATCAGCTAATAACAAATGGTGGAGGGGATGTGTGGAGAAACAAAAACTTTTCCAGTGCTGGTGGGAATGTTGACTGGTGCAACCAGTATCGAAATCAGTGTGGAGACTGCTCAAAAAACTAGGACTGGAAATCCCATTCAATCCAGCTCTTCCTCTTCTGGATATCCCCCCCCCCCAAACAAAAACAAAAAGAAAAAACTGAAGTAGTGATAGTGTGCAACATGTTTATAGCAGCACAATTTGCCATACCCAAATCTTGGGAACAACAAAACTGTCATCACTTGAGGAGTGGATGAAAAAGATGTGGTATTTTTATACAATGGAATATTACTCAACTATAAAGAGTTTACAGGTAAGTGGAGGTAACTCGAGGCTGTACTCAAAAGTGAAATAAATCAGAACCACATGTATAAATATCATATTGTCTGTCTAGTATAAGAACCCAAAAGAATAAATGAAACCTGAAAGTTATAGTAGGTATAGTTAAATGGAAAGCAACTGAATTTAAAGATTAAACAATGAAGATGAGAGAAATTAGAAAAGCTAGCAAAAAGGTAGGAGTGAAAAACTTGTAAGTGTATATAAAGTATGACTGAGATGATTGTACTCATATTTTCCATCATTTTCTTGAAAATAACTGCTAATGTGGTAAATTATCACCTTGACTAAGTCCACATGCTGATATCTGTAATCTGAGCTACTACACTGAGGACATCAATGTGTAATACAAAACCCATGTTGCTCTTCTAAATGTGTACCTTTTCCAATTATCTTTTTTTTAAATCATCAAATATATTCTCTTTAAAATGAATTAAAACAAAAAACACAAAGTTAAGAATTATTGGAAGCAAACAATAATACTCAATTATTTCTGCAATTTTGTAGAACTATATCTGCTAATCTGAGCAAGAGGATTTACAATAAAAAATAGGTAATACAACCACCGCCATAAATTAGGTAGTCCCTTGTGTAAAATCTATAAAATATGTATTTTTGTATGTTACCATGTGTCTGCCTTTTTTTTTCTCTTTGTGTTTGCTTCTGTTTTTATTCTTCAAAACAAAATGAAATAAATTCTTATAAAAAAGAAAAAACAAAAAGAATTCTTGGGCCAGTGAGATAGTTCAGTGGAATAAGCACTATCTTAGGCAAGTGCAGGGACTGGGGTTTGATCCTCAGCACCTCATTCTGTGCTGACCTCTCCCCTTGGCACACTGAGAGGTGTGTGCCTGTAATCCCAGTGCTAGGGAGCCTGAAATCAGGAGGGTCACTATGATGATATTTAAAACAGATACTGCTAACAAACTAATTAACACATATAAATATTCATATGTTAATTATTCTTATCCTGTTCTTATGTAGACAAGCAATATAGCGTCGTTTTAAATATACTGTTGTTTAATTTATAGGCATTGTAATTACTTAGAAAGATGCAATTATGAATATAACATGAATAAGATAAAATTTTACAGCAATTTTTCTCATGTCTTATTTTGGGAGACATATTTTTTTATTGTACTAGCTTTAGGAAGTATAAAATGCTAAGGTTTTGAAGTACAGGAACATTTAACATATAGCTTCATAGACATTTAATTAAAATTTCTACATTTGCTAAAGACTGAGAGGCTTTGTTTGAGCAAAGATACATTTCCTGAAAATGTTCTTTGGCTCATATTTTATTTAATCTTTTTATTTCATAGTAAACATTACCTATACTCTCAAGTCAAATACTCTGGGGTCTAATAGTAAGCCTAGAATTATTATTTCTTATGGAATCTGTGTTCCAGTGTTATGTTCGCCAGCAGACATCACAGGGTCAGAGAAAATGTAGTGAACCAAACAATGTCTCTAATTCTTTGGTATGACCTTACACAGAAATAAGAATTTGGATATATTGTTCTTGGTATTTAGGTTATGTCTTCTGCCCAAACCTTTACACAAATATCTGTAGCTACTTGTAACTTGAGGTCAGATGAAAGAAGGACAATTGGACACCTCAACAGGCAGGAGTAGGAGACTCCTCAGACCATCGGGAGGCAAAGAGAGCAACCTGGAGCTCCTTGCGCTCGCCTCACGAAGGTCTCCATGGTGCAAGTGGCCATGTGGATGCTATGGTCCTGGGAGATCTGTGGAAAGTTCCCCAAATTCCCCATCAGGCAGGTGATGAAGTGACATTCTGAAAGGTGCCACAGAATAATTTGAAGGTGACGTGACTCAATTCTGAAGCAGACACATGGTGGCAGCCAATTATAGGAGCAATGCACAGTTTAAAGCGCATTCTAGGCCACATAGAGGAGGCTTCTTTATGACTTCATTTTGAAAAAAATGCAGAAAAACCAGCTTGCATTTGACCTTGGCCCAAGTTGCAAGTGCAATGATGCTGTTTGTTCAATAAATTATTAAAATCTGGGCCCTTGAGATCAATATTCATATTTTCAGAAATGATTAAGGTATTTGTTAGGTTTGTCTTGACCCTATATTTCAATATAGTCAATATTTTCCTATGTTCTGAGGTATCTTTAAGTGAATAAATGAGAATATTTGTGTATTCTTGCCAATACATAACTGTTTCTAGAACTCATGAATAACTGAAAAAGGGTTCTTTTAGGTATTGCCCTTAATGTAAACAGCTTGAATTTTTTTCTACCCCTAGATTGAATAAATTGCCTTAAAAAATTTAAATCAGGTTAGGAAATTTCAATTTAGTGCATAGATACTTTAATTTTGAATTTTTCAATAAGTCATATGATATAAGCTCAGTTTAGATACAAAGCTGACTTTTATACCTAAGATGAAATTATCTAATGTAAATACATGTATGAGTATAATTAAATATGCTGATACTTCACTTAGCTTAAGAAGTTTTGCATCAGTGTTTCCAACCTCAAGGTTATAAGTAATTACGTGTAATTGGTTTAACTTCTATTAAAATAATTAGATTATAGTGATGCAATTTCAAGTGTATTTTGAAATTAATTTTTAACAATTAGCTTCTCCAAATCCTATCAGCACTGTAATTTAAGTTTTGCTCCAGAAATTTACCAATACAATAGATTTAGGAACTGTTGTTTACATTATTGTTTGTTGAAATAACAACATTTTATATCTGATACATAGCTGATAAATTTGCTTAGGTCACATGCAAGTATAACTTATGAATACTAAAATCAAGGTATAATTGTCATTATTTTCTTTAAAGCTATTATGATCACAATTTTTAAACATTTAATTCCATTTGCCAGAACCTGTGTGCATGTGCTCACACACACAGACACACAGACACACAGACACACACACACACACACACACACACACACACACACAGACACACACACACACGCCCCACTATACTGGATTTCATACAGAACAAAGAGAAATGACTTATATAAGTTCCCATATTTTGGCAGCTTTCATTTGTTGTCTGAAGATACAGGGTAAGTGACATATTAAGATTCTCTCAAGTCAGAAATATTTAATGGTTTAAAATATCTTTTTTTATAAAACCAAATTTAACTTTTTATTCTGCATGTATGTGATGATCCATTAGCCATCACTGTCTTCACTTTACAGTACTCACAAAACACGCTTTTCTCTAAAGTTTGATTTAATGTTTCCTTTCCAGTCATTTTAATTCTATATTAGATTTTACAGTCATAGAGGTTTAACACAGGAAGAAATTAATAAGACAAAACAGTTTTGCTTTCTTTTCTAAAATTACTCCTTTGAGGAGTAATTTTGTGAAATGTACCCCATGTTAGATGTCTTATTATCTTCCATTAACTCAGGATGATCACTGTACACCTCCCACTGAAGGGATAAAGAAATGAAGTGATAGGTGTGGAAGTGCTGAGGATACCTTTTGGCTTCAAGCATAATGAATCCCTACTATACAATTCTGTCTCTTCATAAACTTCACATTTTTATGTTGCAAGCATGTATTGCTACTTGCGTAAAACTATATCCAGTGTAGCAAGTATTTATCAGGGTGCTGCACTCTTCCAGGCACTCTTTTAGGCATTAGTGAGCAGCCAGTGAGGGTGGGAACCAGCAGAGAACATGCACTGAAATAAAGAAAAGGATACGTCCACATGGCAACAACTGGCATAAGGTCATGAAAGAAGCTGGCACAGCTGAGACTGCTCTGAGGGAAGGAAGGAAGGCCACGGAAGCTGCTTAGAAATGGATGGTCATAGATTATGATTTAAAATTTCTCCATGATCTTTGTTTTTCAATGAAAATGTTCTTTCCCCTTATTAAAGTACAGGCTGGGTTTAAGCTTCTGGGAGGCTGAGGCAGGAAAATTACAAGTTCAAGCCTCTCTTGAGCAACTTATTGAGATCCTGTCTTAAAAATAAAATATAAAATTGGAATTCAAAGTCCTGAGGAGGTAGTTTTGGGTAAAGCAGTTGCCTAGAATATGCAAGGCAATTGTTTCAATTCCCAGTATTGAAAAATATCTACATAGTCACTTTTGGCCATTTAATTTGTTTGCATACATCCAGGGATACACATTGCATTTCCTATAACCTCCTCAGTGCCTGTCCCAGTCCTGTCTGAAATTGGAAATGGGAGTCCAAGTGATGGAGATTACCAGGAAGTAAAGACAGGCTATGATTACTAATTTTCTCCATTATTAACAGCACGCAACACAACACTCATGAATTTCAGTCTCTTCTATGATATTAAAATGCTAACTGGCCTTGTTGTTAGAGGCTTGTATTAATGTTTATCAATTGCTAGCATGACATTCTGTACTGCTTTAAGACAGAAAAGTTTCTGATGAGGTTAATGATAGA
Organism: Ctenomys sociabilis; assembly: GCA_004027165.1. Lineage (NCBI taxonomy): Eukaryota > Metazoa > Chordata > Mammalia > Rodentia > Ctenomyidae > Ctenomys > Ctenomys sociabilis. Next base: position 12,102 of record PVKA01035090.1, read on the forward strand.
ACACTGGGGAAAAACTAAGGAGAAAAGAAGCTCATTTCCCTGTGAAAATCTATTGTTTTATAACTGTTGTATTTGAAAACCCTGACAGCCAGTTCCTTTATTCAAGAACATTTATTCTTTATGTTTTGTGATCTCAGAGCATAAAAATTACCTATTGGAAGAGTTATTGCTCCAGGCAATAATGAGATCATAAATCTGTTCCTCTCCCTTACAGTTCTTGGAAACATAAGAACTGTGGGCCTGTTGTTTTCCTGAAAACTGTAAAATCATCATTTCTGTTTACATTTACTTAAATCAGGCAAGTTTCGCCTTAAGGTGGAATTGCTTTTGTAGAAATTAAGTCATAACATTTCCTGTTCAAAGCAGTTCGGGACACTTTGATTGAACAAAGTAACTATATTCCTGAAAGTAAGATTGCTTGACAAAGGACATCCAAAGTGCCTATTTGACTGAGTTTGTACTTGGAGATTGCTTGCTTTCTAGACAAGCAAGGGTGCTGTGACAGTATGATCACTAAAGGACAATCTTGTGACAGATCAAATATGGATCAAATGCAAGAACAGTGCAGAGTTTTCCTTACTGTGACTTAATTTCTACAATGAACAACAGATATTTTCAACTTTTTACATGATAAATAGTATAACCCTAATTGCAGGAAGAAAATAACAAGTTGTTTTGTAAACCTATATTGGAAAGAACTTAAAATCAGTAAAATCAAGTTCATAATAGCTTTTTTACTTCTCTGGATTTGCGACACCAAGGCTAGCATGAGTCATCTTCAACAAAACCACAGTAACAGACCCTGAGCCCTCGGGAAGGGAGACCACACCACTGCATACTGATACTTGGGTAGTAGTGTTCTGAAACCTGCCCTCAGGATGCAGGAAGCCTCACAACACCTCTTTCTTTGAAAACGTCTCCATGGTCAGCCTGATTTATTACTGTTTTATATATTCAGCTTCTAATTTTCTGTCCTTCTGAATGTTTTTTTTTTCCATCTAGATGTTCAGCAAGTGTTACAAAGAGTACTCAGGACCCTACTCTACACTTTTACTTTGGGTTGGTTCATAGGTTAATTTGACAGGCATTGATTTTTATTGTGTATCACTGCGGGGATAATAAATAATGAAAATCACAAACATAAGTAGTTTAGAAAATCAGAAGTTGAACTTTGATCATTTCTTATATTTGGTTATTGTTATCTAAAACACAGTTGAGAACTGGTGTTGGAAAGGTGGAGTCATAGGTGATTTGCCTGAAAAGATGGAATTTAAATTACATTTGTTCTGAATCTGGAGACCACAAATGCTTATTATAGTACACCATGTTGTCCATTTGGACTGAAAGATTCAGAATCATTTGAAATTATGATATTCACTGCTCACAGCTCTTTTTTGATTCTAGATGACATGGTGCTTTTTTATTCTTCAGGTCAGAGCAGATTACTCCACAAGTCTCTTCTCTGGGTCACGATAAATCATTCTTCCCGATTGCTACTCCTGAGCTCACTGTCATCAGAATAGTGCAGTGTGAAAGAGTTGGTATAAGACCGAGTTCATGCATACATTAGGCACTGGCCTTTACCAGCCATGGATATATATTTTATGGTTTAATCTTTTAAAGAGACTACAAATTAGAGTTCAGACAGAAAAAAATTACAAGTGACATAGAATTTCACTTAATAAGTAATATGAATTTCACAGTATTTTTTGTAATACATAGTGTTGTCTTCCCACCAGTTATTCATATTACCAGATATATGCATGTAAAATTGGAGGAAGAAAGAATAAAAGAAAGAAATGTGCTGGGGAGATAGCTCAGTGCATAAGCACCTGGTTGGTAAGCATGAGGTCACAAGTTTAATCCCTAATACATGGTCTAGTCTTTTGTCTGAATGAAAGTCTCCAATAATTGTTTCTATTTGGTGAATTTTCTTTTTACTCTATATGTTCTTTCCATGTGCAAAAAATTAAAAAAATGACATCCTATTGTTGATTGAAGTATTTACCATACAGTTTGGTTTTTCTTCATGAACTCCTCACCCTCTACTTTGTCTTTAAGGTTTCTACCTATTTTCTCCTCAGAAAATTTAATGTTTTGGTTTTAATATTTAAATCTTTGGACCATTTTGACTGCGGTTTTGTACATGGTGATAGGCATGGGTCTATTTTCAGTGTGTGCAAAGCCAGTATGTTCAGCACAATTTATCAAAGAGGCATCTTTCTTGCTATGAACATATTTGGCCCCTTTGTCAAAAACAAGGTGGTTGGCTGTGCTTGTAGTTGTTTCTATACCTTCCTATCTGTTTCATTGATCCTCAGGTCTTTTTTTTTTTTTTTTGCAAGTAACTTGCTGATATTATTACAGTAGCTTTGCAGTATAATTACAAGTAAGGGAATATAATGCCTCCCTCTTTCCTCTGTTGCTTAGGATTACTTTTGCTATTCTAGGTGTCTTCTTCTTCCAGATGAATTTTAGGAATGTTTTGCTCTACAACTGTGAGATATACTATTTTAATTGGGATTGCATTGAATCTCCATAATAACTTTGGGAGCATGGAAATTCTGCAATAATTTTACTTCCTCTCCAAGAGCAAGGAATATCTCTTCATATTGCTTACTTTGTGAGACTGATTTCTAAGTGTTTTGGGTTTTTTTGGTGTTGTTGTGAAAGGTGTGATTTCCATAATTTCCTTCTTTGTGTGTTTATTGTTTGCATAAAGAAATGTTGTTGATTTTTGAGTGCTAAATTTATATACAGCTATGCTACTGAATTTGGTTATTAAATGTACAAGTCTCATAGTAGAGTATGGGGTCTTCTATGTATAGTGTTATGTCATCTACAAATATTGATAATTTCATTTCTTCCTTTCAGTCATTATTTCTTTTATTCATTTCTCTTGTCTAAACTACTATGGTTAGTTTCCAGATATGTATTCCACAGAAGTGGCGACAGTGGGCATCCTTGTCTTGTTCCTGCTTTTATAGTGAAGGCGTTCAATTTTTGTCCAATAACTATAATGTTGACTGTTAGTTTGTCATAGATGGTTTTTATCATATTGAGGTAAAGACCATCCATGCTGATTTTCTGTACTATTTTTTATCATGAGTGTTATGGTTTGTACATAGTTGTCCCCCCAGAGCCTCATGTAGTCATAGGATGGGGACTTCTTGAGTTTGTGATTAACTCATGATCCACTGGGATTATGTGTGATCCTTGGATCCAGGATCCAAGGCTGGGATTATGGGTCTTAGTACTACTGCTGGGATTATGGGTTTGAGTACTTCCCCCAGCCTGGGACAGAGAGCCTGCATGTAATAAAAGAGACAGAGAGACAGAGTTTCTACAGCCATTGCTTTTCTTTGCACTGTTGTTCTGCTGCCATGAACTGATGCTCTCTGCCATGTGCCATTCTGCCTTGGAGCCAGCTGAGTATGAACTGAAACCTGCAGTAACTGTGAGCTAAATAAACCTTTCCTTCCTTCATTTTGGATATTAGGTATTTGTCCCAACAATGAGAGAAGAATAACTAAGACAATGAGTGAGTCATGGACTTTATAAAAAACTTTTTCTGCATCGTTTGAGATGATCATGTGATTTTTGTCTTTGGTTCTGTTGATGTGGTGCATTATATTCATGGATTTTCATATATTAAAGAAACCTTGCATTCCTGGGATGAATCCCACCTGGTTGTAATGTATAGTTTTCTTGGTGATTTGTTGTATTCTATTTGATAGTATTTTATTGAGGATTTTTACATGTATATTCATTAGGGCCTGTAGTTCTCTTTTTTGCTTGGCTCCTTCTTTGCTTTTGTTACCAGAATAATACTTGCCTCTATGAATGAGTTTGGAAGCATTGTTCCCTTTCAATTTCATTAAAAATTTTGAGAAAGTTTGCATTATGTCCTCCATATACTTCCTATAGAATTTAGCTGTGAATACATCAGGATCTGATGTATTCTCTTTTCTTTGCTTCTGGTTTTTATTGCATTTTCAGTTTCATTGGCAGATATTGGTTTACTGAGATTTTTTTTATTTCTTTGATGTAACTTTGATAGCTCATATGTATCTAGAATTAAATTCACTTCTTCTCTTTTTCCATTCTGTGAGGCTAAAGATTTTGGAAATAAACATTGATAATCTTCTGAATTTCTATAGGGTCTGTGGAGATTTCATATTTTTTATTCCTCATTGCACAAATTTGAATTTTGTCTTCCTTTTTAAAAATGATGTTGGCTAGGGATGCATCAATTTTATTAATTGTTTCAAAGAACCAAGCCTTTGACTCATTAATTCTTTGCATTGTTTTCTTCATCTCCATTGCATTTGTTTCTGCTCTGTTCTTTAAAATTTCCTTGCAAAAAAAGAAGGAGCAAGGAGATAGCTCAGTGGAACAAGCATTTGCCTGGCAAGCACAAGGGCCTGAGTTCAATCCTCAGTTCTGAAAAAAAAAATCCTGTCTTTTTAGAGCTTTGAACTTCATTTGCTCTTCTTTTTCTTGGAGCTGGAGGTGCAGCACAAGATAGTTTATCTGGGCTTGTTCTGTTTTTCCGATGAGTGAATTTATCACTATAAAATTCCCTCTTAAAACAGCTTTGTTTGCATTGCATAGGTTCTGGCAATTTTTAATCTGCATTTTCATTAGATTGTAAATATTACTTACTTTCTTCCATGATTCATTAATTGTTCACAAGGGTATTATTCATTTTCCATTATTCTTATAGCTTTTGCACTTTCTTTTGTCAATATTTTCCAGTTTCATTGCAGTATGGTTAGATAATATACATGGGATAATTTAAATTCCTTTGAATTTACTTCAGCATATCCTATGTGCTAGCACATGATCTGTTTTGGATACCTTCTCATGTGCAGCTGAGAAAAATATGTATGCTGACATGGTTGGGTGGAACACACTGAAACATTCCACTAAATCAATTTCTTCTTAAGTATCAGTTCAGTTCTGTTATTTCTTTGCTCAGTTTTTGCACGGTTGATGTATCTCTTTTTGTCTATGGGGTACTGAAGTCTGGCCATACAATTATGTTATTCCACATTAGACTTTCATGTCTGTTTGAATTTGTCTTATATAGTTGCATGCTTCTACATTGGATATGTATATATTTATAATTGTTATCTCTTCTTCCTGCAGTTTTCCCCTAACAAGTATGTAGAGACTGTCTTTGTCTCTCTTAATATTTGGTTCAAAGTTGACATTATCTACAACCACTACAGAGAATTATTTTCCATCCTTTTACATTTAATCTATTTTCTTTTTGAGCTAAATGTGTTTCTTGTATGCAACATATTATTGGATTTTGTTTCTTTATTTATTCTGCAAGTCTATTTCTTTTGATTGGTGAATTGAGGTCATTTATGTTGATGGTCAACATTGATATGCATTGGTTTATCTTCATCATGTTGTTTTCCTATTGTAGGATTCCTACCTTTTTCCATTAGCTAAACTGTTTGCTTAATTGCTTGGTGGTTCTAGAACTTTGTTGGTTTTGAAGTTGTGGTCATCTTTGTATCTTTTGAAAATATCTGTCAATACTCTCCATAGGATTGGTTTGGTTGTTATAAATTTCTTCACTTGTTTTTTTGTCATGGAAATTGTGTAATCTCTCCACTAAATTTGATAGAAAGTTTTGGAGGATATATCATTCTTGGATTGAAAGTTGTTTTCTTTCAGGACCTGAAATATCTCACCCAATCTCTTCTTGATTTAATTGTCTGTGTTGAAAGTCTATCATGCTTCTGATGGGTTTTTCTTGTAGGTAATGTGTTTCTTCTTTCTAACAGCTTTTTAATATGGTGTTCTTTTGCTGAATTTCTGGGATCTTTAGTATTATGTGTCTTGGTGATGAGTTATTTTGATTATGGCTAGCTGGAGTTCCATATTCCTCGTTTAACTGTATATCAGATTCTTTTCCCATGGTCTGGAAATTTTCTGCTACTACTGCAGCAAGCACTCTCTTTATGTCTTTTGTGTTACCTTCAGCTGTTTCATTCATACCTGAATCTTACTTTCATTTGTGTCATTCTGCAGTTGTTTTATAATTTCCTGATTTCCCATTATTTTAAAGAGATGTTTATTTTCATGTTCACTAGCTACAGTGCTATCTTCAAGGTTTGCAGTTCTATCTTCTGTTTCATTCAAGTGGTTTTGCCAGATTTCAATAGAATTCTTAATGTCACAGATATCAGTTTGAATCCATTTCATGTATTCTAGTTCTTTCTTGAATTGTTCATTCAATGTTTCCATCATTTTCCTACTCCCTTCCTATTTTTTAAATGTGTATTACTTAGATATGTTGCCCAATTCTTTCATGATTGTTGTCATTTCTTTTTTACTTGAAAGATTGATTTTTATCTGTTTTCCTCCATAGCCCAATGGAGTTTTTACTTTTCTTTAGTTTCTATCATCTCAGATAGTTTCAGGTGTGTGACTTTGAAGTTCTTCTTTGGCATTGTCTCCTAGACTTGCTTTGGGTGGGCTAGAGGTGTGAAGTTGCCTTTTGTTCCTTTCTCTTTTCATTTTTTGCAGTGCTATTTGTCAGGTAGGGGTGAAGCTTAGCAAAGGCTCTTCAGAGTGTGTGAGGGAAGGGTAGGCTCACCACAGCTCTTGCTGCATGGGATTCATTGTGTTTTCTACCTCATTAAAGAGAAGTGGGCAAGTTTCAGTTCAAGAAGCATTAGATGATGATGAGTGCCAGCCAACAACGTGCAAGACTCTCTTGATGGTGGCTTGACATGGGGTAGTACGCTGCAAGGATCCTGCAGATCTCTGCGGTAGTCAGGACTCCCTGGTGCTCTTCAAGGCTAGGAGGGGTGGCTGGATCTATTCAGAAAATTACAGCAGTATGACTGGAGGGGCGGGGCTAGAGCTGCTAAGTTTCACCATACTCTTTAGGCTTAAGAGTGGTGACCTGAGTCAGCAAACTCTTGCAGGAAGGCTGGAAGGGTTGAGGATAGCCTGCCAGGTCTTGTTAGCAGTCTTCAATTTGACCAATGACTGCTACACTCAGAAACCTCTGGTGGGGAGGCTTTATAATTATTTTTTTGAGATAAAGCATTAGCAAGTCACTAAATGACCAGACTAGACTCCAGGGTGATGCTCCTACCTCTGCTGGATTATGGGAGAGGACACTCAACTGGGCTGTCTCCCTGCTATTTTTTGAGAGCAAAAAATAAAAACAATATTTCAGGAAGGTAAAAAATATTTTACAAGAAATGAAGAACCTCAAGAGGGGAAATTGAGGATGAACAAGAATGCAGCCCAAAGACTAGGCAAGCATGGATTGGGAGTGGAGTGAGCATGACGTGGTCCAGACAAGAAGCAAAAGAGATAAGTCTGCTGAAAGGAAATTGACAGAGCAAGAACTAAGTGTAAAAGGTGAAACTCAAATCACTTTCATCACTCTTTGGTCGATGAACCAATGTCAAATACAGAAAAGATGTTATACATGTTGTAGATAAGTCAGTAGCTTCTCTTTATTGAATTTATCTAATTGGTTTATCAAACTATCTATAACCAACTTGTTCCTATGGTTACAGTTTCATTACTTTATGTATATTAAATTTATTAATTTCCAAACCAAGCAGAATATAATCTCAAATTAGTTGATACTGCAGAGATTATTTCACTGACCTATGTATTGTTTTATGTCAGAAATTTGCTAATATCTCCTAAGTATATGTACAATAGTATACATAGAGCTTATCCTGTTTTCAAATATAAGTTTCCTTTCTAAATTAGTGATACTTCCTCATTTTAATATCTTACTGCCATTTTTGCCTCTCTGTCCAAAAATCATTGGGTAGAGAGTATTTTATCTGAGTTGCAGAACTTGACTATGAACTCTTACTCCTAAAAATTAGTAGGTATATTTTGGAAGTTTAATACTAATGAGTATTATGCACTAGGTCTATGTAGCTAACATTCCTCTGATGGAGTAGTGACAATCTCATTTCATTCCACTGAGTGCTGATGAACAAGGTAATACTTTTTATTCTGTTGAATCACTTATTTCTTCTGGAGCATACAGAAAAAGGTTCATGGTATAATTTTAAAATGTTTCATATATGTAGATGAAATCAATAGTTCTATACTTCTTACTTGTCAACAAGAACTGTAAATATTTTATTCTATACATTCTGATGTGCAAATGTTGCTGCTCTCTTGAATTGCTCATATATGTATATGTACATTTTTATTTGCTTGGCTTTTTAACTACTGAGTTTCAAACAGATATTAATTGAGCACCTAGTACATGCCAATCCCTGAAATGAACTTGGAGGGAACATAAAATCAATAATAAATTGAGCACATATTATTTTGTATTTTTAAAAATACTTATATGACTTCAAAAAACTTCATTATAATACAGTCATACATCTCTCCTTCAACATGCTCAATGAAAATGCACCATGTTCAATTTCTTATCCTTTAGGATCGGAATCCCATTTTGCCAGGACACTGTGAGCAGAGCCATCTTCCTGGGACTGATTCCCAGCACAACCTGCTAAATCTAACATAAAAATAGAAAGGTCAGATTGATGTAGCTATTCATATTTGTATGATTCAAGCACTGCTTTCAAAGGCAGATATATGATGGAATCAAATAAAATTTGGAATGGGTATAGCAAACAAGTACTCAAAATGAGCATAATTAGTTAGATTAGAAAAATCTTTTAGGTTAGCAAAATTTTTGAGTCTATATGTATGACCCATTGGTCTTGCCAGTAGAATAAACATTGAACAGTTTATGGAAAAAAAAAAATTAAAAGGAAAAGTTCATGGAGGTAAGACCACAATCTTGGACAGCTTTAGAATAGTTACTGCCAAAATAAGCAAGGGTGCTCTAAGCAAAAAGGATTACCATTAGCTTGCATCAATAGCTGAAATTTGCAAAAGAAAAAAAATAAAGCAATACAATTCAGAAAATTGATAGACAGAGACAAAGACAAGAGTAAATTTTCAGAATTTCTCCTGCAACCTGGTCCCAACACAAAAAACATCATATTTCTTTATTTAGAAAAAAAGATATTAAATCAGTTGATGATCTTTATTGTATCAAAGGCAAGTTCTGGTCATAGGTCATATATGACTAAAATCTTCATGGCCTTCGAGTTTATCATATTTAATTGCACAAAGATCACCAAACATTAACCACACAGAAAGAAGACAGAAAATCAAACTGGAAAATCCACATCCACAAAGTTTTATTTGTTTTTACAAATTTCAGGTATATTTTGTTGCTTGAGCACTAAAATCTATTCATTTCCAAAAGGTTGCAAATCTGGACAAAGAATACAGATTGGTCAGAATTTCACTTTATTTTCGTACTTATTTATTCAATAATTAATTAATTTAATTATTATACACTTGCTCATTTATTGGCCTTTGTCCACTTTTACAAATATAGAGCCCTGAATTTTTTTTACTGAATTTACACTTAAGGAAGAAAACTCCTTGACAGTTTAGATAACAAATACATCAGTTTATATGTACAACATAGGATAAAGGTGGAGGTAATTCTGATTGGTTACAATGTGGAGGCTTGCCAAATTAATTGGCTTGGGGTAGTTTAGGGCAATAATAAAATGTACTGCTGTTTCTGAGTGTGCCTGAGTGACTCACAAAAGTACAACAATTAATTCTACAAGGTGTGATTTACAAATACAAGGAATGTTTAAATTACAAAATATTACAATAAAAGAATCATTATCATTAATATACCTCAAAATACTTCTATTTACTTTGAACTTTGTCCATCATTCTTGTCACTTTCTGAAGCATTCTTCAGAGTTGAAAAAATATTTTAACAAAAGTTTCTGGCTTTTCCAATCCCTAAGGACTCAAGAGAAATAGAGCATTGTGTTCTATTAAACAAGATAATTGTTTCTCAGAGATTTCAAGAGAGATATTCAAATTTGTATAGTAAGTGGGTGACCCACAGATACTGCTCATGACAATTTAAATGGGTCCAACATTGCCACCACTGTATATTCATATTTACTAAAATACTCATAATGTCACTGTCCTTTGTTGGATTTCTGGAGATTCAGTCAGTTTTCATAGATCTTATAGTTTATTGACCAATGGGTAAATTTTGTTCTTTTCCATCTTGTGTTGTAATATATAATAATAATATGTAATAATCCAATTATAATATGTGAGGGATAAATCTCTCTCTGTTTTATTCTGCTGTATCTGTAGCTTTTATCATCTAATTTAGTCACCTTCAACTCATCAATCAACTAAGTGTACATCACTTAACTGTGAGTATGACAAAAACAGTTCCATGTAGCATAGAAAGGCACCTTCACCAACCACTTGTTTTAAGGCATAAAGCAAGAATCTAGAGTGTGCTCTGAACCAGGGCTCTTCCACTCCCAATTACTAGAGTCTGCTGAGTATGTTGGAACAGCCCATGCACAGACCATCCACAAAATCTAGGTGGGAAAAGAAGTCTGAGAAAGTAATCTGAGCACCCCTGCTGGGCTGAGGACTTACTGTAGACGAGATCAGTGTCACCCGCATGTCTCAGCAGATAATGAAAAGATTCTAAAACATCAAATTTTATATATAAAAATGTTCAACCAAGTGTATTATCATTGAGTCTCAGGTGAGCTCCAAATTTTCTGAGCAAGGAGATTGTGGAGCCACAGAGGAAAGAGATTGAAGTTCTATAGTGTGCCTGGGGAGAGTCACATGAAGAGAAAACTTTCTCTCAGGCTCTCACAGAGAGCAATCTGGTCAAGCATTGGCCGTGACTCATCCACATGGATGACACAGACAAAGGAACTACAGAATAATGT